>JAQPZY010000545.1:0-226536 GCA_029931535.1 Margaritifera margaritifera
TCATGTATCAAACTCAAATACAACTACCCCACCCCCTCCCACGTAGAATGGAGCAGGAACATTTTGGGTGTGTCAGAACTGCTTTTTCTCCTCTACTTACGATAGTGCTTTTTCCCCTGGCATTATTGACAACTTTAACCTGAAATGGGGGTAGAAAAAACTTCCGTTTCCGAGAGATTCTCGCTCTGTCCGCTGCTGAGAGGTGTGAAAGACGACGTACCTCTCTTGGCTATGACAAAGGGTCAGGCCGAAGAGAGTAGAAATTGGACTCTTTTTTTTTTTTTTTTTTTTTTTTTAAATTAGGATGATTCCTGTGCGCTGGCCCCTTGTTACCTTAAGTCACAACCTGTTAGTACTTTTGGCTAGAATGGGAAATGTGTTCCAGGCTGAGCTCAGTATTACAGATAGATCCTAGTGTATCACATATAGGGGTGAAACGATTCATCGATATATCGAAGTATTGATACTTTTGCCATATCGATATACATATCGATACAAGAGATGAAGAATCGATACAAAACGATATAAGTTACTTTAATCTTCAGCAGTCATGAATAATTATTTGTCGTTTGCCTTCTTATTCTTTAAACTGAGAATCGATAATGTATCGTATCGAAGGCTGTGTATCGTTAATCGTATCGATACGCGGCACAGGTGTATGGTTTCACCCCTATCACATATGCTCCGGATGATGGAAGTTTATGTGTGATATCTTTTCCAGGTGTGGTTAAAAGCATCACCAGGATGACATAGCCTTGCATGCAAAATATTGTCCAGATCAGATAAAAAAATTGGTCCGCACATTGGAAGTTTATGTTCGACTCATTTCCAGATGTGGTAAAAAAGCATCATCCGGATGGTATAGCTTTTCATGCAAAATCTTGTCCGGATCAGATAAAGAAATTGATCCGCATATGGGAAGTTTACATTCGACATCTTTCCGGGTGTGGTAAAAAAGCATCGCCTTGATGATGTAGCCTTGCATGCAAAATATTGACCGGATCAGATAAAAAAATTAGTCCGCACATTGGAAGTTTACGTTCGATTTCTTTTCTTGATGTGGTAAAAAAGCATCGCCCGGATGATGTAGACTTGCATCCAAAATCTGGTCTGGATCAGGTAAAAAAATTGGTCCGCACATTAAAAAATTACATTCGATTTCTTTCCGGATGTGGTTAAAAAGCATCGCCCGCATGATATAGCCTTGCATGCAAAATTTTGTCCGGATCGAATAATAAAATTGGTCCGCACATAGGAAGTTTACATTCGATTTCTTTTCTAGATGTGGTTGAAAGCATCGCTTCAATGATGTATCCTTGCATGCACAATTTTGTGTGGATCCGATTAAAAATATGGTCCGGATGATGGAAGTTTACATGCGAAATCTTTTTCAGATCTAGTTAAAAGCATCGCATTGGCAATGAAGGCTTGTATGCAAAATCTTGTCCGAATCTTGTCCGAAATATGGCTCAGAAAATAGAAGATTACAAATAGGTCAGCTTCTATAAGTGTCATGTATCAAACTCAAATACAACTACCCCACCCCCTCCCACGTAGAATGGAGCAGGAACATTTTGGGTGTGTCAGAACTGCTTTTTCTCCTCTACTTACGATAGTGCTTTTTCCCCTGGCATTATTGACAACTTTAACCTGAAATGGGGGTAGAAAAAACTTCCGTTTCCGAGAGATTCTCGCTCTGTCCGCTGCTGAGAGGTGTGAAAGACGACGTACCTCTCTTGGCTATGACAAAGGGTCAGGCCGAAGAGAGTAGAAATTGGACTCTTTTTTTTTTTTTTTTTTTTTTTTTTTAAATTAGGATGATTCCTGTGCGCTGGCCCCTTGTTACCTTAAGTCACAACCTGTTAGTACTTTTGGCTAGAATGGGAAATGTGTTCCAGGCTGAGCTCAGTATTACAGATAGATCCTAGTGTATCACATATAGGGGTGAAACGATTCATCGATATATCGAAGTATTGATACTTTTGCCATATCGATATACATATCGATACAAGAGATGAAGAATCGATACAAAACGATATAAGTTACTTTAATCTTCAGCAGTCATGAATAATTATTTGTCGTTTGCCTTCTTATTCTTTAAACTGAGAATCGATAATGTATCGTATCGAAGGCTGTGTATCGTTAATCGTATCGATACGCGGCACAGGTGTATGGTTTCACCCCTATCACATATGCTCCGGATGATGGAAGTTTATGTGTGATATCTTTTCCAGGTGTGGTTAAAAGCATCACCAGGATGACATAGCCTTGCATGCAAAATATTGTCCAGATCAGATAAAAAAATTGGTCCGCACATTGGAAGTTTATGTTCGACTCATTTCCAGATGTGGTAAAAAAGCATCATCCGGATGGTATAGCTTTTCATGCAAAATCTTGTCCGGATCAGATAAAGAAATTGATCCGCATATGGGAAGTTTACATTCGACATCTTTCCGGGTGTGGTAAAAAAGCATCGCCTTGATGATGTAGCCTTGCATGCAAAATATTGACCGGATCAGATAAAAAAATTAGTCCGCACATTGGAAGTTTACGTTCGATTTCTTTTCTTGATGTGGTAAAAAAGCATCGCCCGGATGATGTAGACTTGCATCCAAAATCTGGTCTGGATCAGGTAAAAAAATTGGTCCGCACATTAAAAAATTACATTCGATTTCTTTCCGGATGTGGTTAAAAAGCATCGCCCGCATGATATAGCCTTGCATGCAAAATTTTGTCCGGATCGAATAATAAAATTGGTCCGCACATAGGAAGTTTACATTCGATTTCTTTTCTAGATGTGGTTGAAAGCATCGCTTCAATGATGTATCCTTGCATGCACAATTTTGTGTGGATCCGATTAAAAATATGGTCCGGATGATGGAAGTTTACATGCGAAATCTTTTTCAGATCTAGTTAAAAGCATCGCATTGGCAATGAAGGCTTGTATGCAAAATCTTGTCCGAATCTTGTCCGAAATATGGCTCAGAAAATAGAAGATTACAAATAGGTCAGCTTCTATAAGTGTCATGTATCAAACTCAAATACAACTACCCCACCCCCTCCCACGTAGAATGGAGCAGGAACATTTTGGGTGTGTCAGAACTGCTTTTTCTCCTCTACTTACGATAGTGCTTTTTCCCCTGGCATTATTGACAACTTTAACCTGAAATGGGGGTAGAAAAAACTTCCGTTTCCGAGAGATTCTCGCTCTGTCCGCTGCTGAGAGGTGTGAAAGACGACGTACCTCTCTTGGCTATGACAAAGGGTCAGGCCGAAGAGAGTAGAAATTGGACTCTTTTTTTTTTTTTTTTTTTTTTTTTTAAATTAGGATGATTCCTGTGCGCTGGCCCCTTGTTACCTTAAGTCACAACCTGTTAGTACTTTTGGCTAGAATGGGAAATGTGTTCCAGGCTGAGCTCAGTATTACAGATAGATCCTAGTGTATCACATATAGGGGTGAAACGATTCATCGATATATCGAAGTATTGATACTTTTGCCATATCGATATACATATCGATACAAGAGATGAAGAATCGATACAAAACGATATAAGTTACTTTAATCTTCAGCAGTCATGAATAATTATTTGTCGTTTGCCTTCTTATTCTTTAAACTGAGAATCGATAATGTATCGTATCGAAGGCTGTGTATCGTTAATCGTATCGATACGCGGCACAGGTGTATGGTTTCACCCCTATCACATATGCTCCGGATGATGGAAGTTTATGTGTGATATCTTTTCCAGGTGTGGTTAAAAGCATCACCAGGATGACATAGCCTTGCATGCAAAATATTGTCCAGATCAGATAAAAAAATTGGTCCGCACATTGGAAGTTTATGTTCGACTCATTTCCAGATGTGGTAAAAAAGCATCATCCGGATGGTATAGCTTTTCATGCAAAATCTTGTCCGGATCAGATAAAGAAATTGATCCGCATATGGGAAGTTTACATTCGACATCTTTCCGGGTGTGGTAAAAAAGCATCGCCTTGATGATGTAGCCTTGCATGCAAAATATTGACCGGATCAGATAAAAAAATTAGTCCGCACATTGGAAGTTTACGTTCGATTTCTTTTCTTGATGTGGTAAAAAAGCATCGCCCGGATGATGTAGACTTGCATCCAAAATCTGGTCTGGATCAGGTAAAAAAATTGGTCCGCACATTAAAAAATTACATTCGATTTCTTTCCGGATGTGGTTAAAAAGCATCGCCCGCATGATATAGCCTTGCATGCAAAATTTTGTCCGGATCGAATAATAAAATTGGTCCGCACATAGGAAGTTTACATTCGATTTCTTTTCTAGATGTGGTTGAAAGCATCGCTTCAATGATGTATCCTTGCATGCACAATTTTGTGTGGATCCGATTAAAAATATGGTCCGGATGATGGAAGTTTACATGCGAAATCTTTTTCAGATCTAGTTAAAAGCATCGCATTGGCAATGAAGGCTTGTATGCAAAATCTTGTCCGAATCTTGTCCGAAATATGGCTCAGAAAATAGAAGATTACAAATAGGTCAGCTTCTATAAGTGTCATGTATCAAACTCAAATACAACTACCCCACCCCCTCCCACGTAGAATGGAGCAGGAACATTTTGGGTGTGTCAGAACTGCTTTTTCTCCTCTACTTACGATAGTGCTTTTTCCCCTGGCATTATTGACAACTTTAACCTGAAATGGGGGTAGAAAAAACTTCCGTTTCCGAGAGATTCTCGCTCTGTCCGCTGCTGAGAGGTGTGAAAGACGACGTACCTCTCTTGGCTATGACAAAGGGTCAGGCCGAAGAGAGTAGAAATTGGACTCTTTTTTTTTTTTTTTTTTTTTTTTTTTAAATTAGGATGATTCCTGTGCGCTGGCCCCTTGTTACCTTAAGTCACAACCTGTTAGTACTTTTGGCTAGAATGGGAAATGTGTTCCAGGCTGAGCTCAGTATTACAGATAGATCCTAGTGTATCACATATAGGGGTGAAACGATTCATCGATATATCGAAGTATTGATACTTTTGCCATATCGATATACATATCGATACAAGAGATGAAGAATCGATACAAAACGATATAAGTTACTTTAATCTTCAGCAGTCATGAATAATTATTTGTCGTTTGCCTTCTTATTCTTTAAACTGAGAATCGATAATGTATCGTATCGAAGGCTGTGTATCGTTAATCGTATCGATACGCGGCACAGGTGTATGGTTTCACCCCTATCACATATGCTCCGGATGATGGAAGTTTATGTGTGATATCTTTTCCAGGTGTGGTTAAAAGCATCACCAGGATGACATAGCCTTGCATGCAAAATATTGTCCAGATCAGATAAAAAAATTGGTCCGCACATTGGAAGTTTATGTTCGACTCATTTCCAGATGTGGTAAAAAAGCATCATCCGGATGGTATAGCTTTTCATGCAAAATCTTGTCCGGATCAGATAAAGAAATTGATCCGCATATGGGAAGTTTACATTCGACATCTTTCCGGGTGTGGTAAAAAAGCATCGCCTTGATGATGTAGCCTTGCATGCAAAATATTGACCGGATCAGATAAAAAAATTAGTCCGCACATTGGAAGTTTACGTTCGATTTCTTTTCTTGATGTGGTAAAAAAGCATCGCCCGGATGATGTAGACTTGCATCCAAAATCTGGTCTGGATCAGGTAAAAAAATTGGTCCGCACATTAAAAAATTACATTCGATTTCTTTCCGGATGTGGTTAAAAAGCATCGCCCGCATGATATAGCCTTGCATGCAAAATTTTGTCCGGATCGAATAATAAAATTGGTCCGCACATAGGAAGTTTACATTCGATTTCTTTTCTAGATGTGGTTGAAAGCATCGCTTCAATGATGTATCCTTGCATGCACAATTTTGTGTGGATCCGATTAAAAATATGGTCCGGATGATGGAAGTTTACATGCGAAATCTTTTTCAGATCTAGTTAAAAGCATCGCATTGGCAATGAAGGCTTGTATGCAAAATCTTGTCCGAATCTTGTCCGAAATATGGCTCAGAAAATAGAAGATTACAAATAGGTCAGCTTCTATAAGTGTCATGTATCAAACTCAAATACAACTACCCCACCCCCTCCCACGTAGAATGGAGCAGGAACATTTTGGGTGTGTCAGAACTGCTTTTTCTCCTCTACTTACGATAGTGCTTTTTCCCCTGGCATTATTGACAACTTTAACCTGAAATGGGGGTAGAAAAAACTTCCGTTTCCGAGAGATTCTCGCTCTGTCCGCTGCTGAGAGGTGTGAAAGACGACGTACCTCTCTTGGCTATGACAAAGGGTCAGGCCGAAGAGAGTAGAAATTGGACTCTTTTTTTTTTTTTTTTTTTTTTTTTTTTAAATTAGGATGATTCCTGTGCGCTGGCCCCTTGTTACCTTAAGTCACAACCTGTTAGTACTTTTGGCTAGAATGGGAAATGTGTTCCAGGCTGAGCTCAGTATTACAGATAGATCCTAGTGTATCACATATAGGGGTGAAACGATTCATCGATATATCGAAGTATTGATACTTTTGCCATATCGATATACATATCGATACAAGAGATGAAGAATCGATACAAAACGATATAAGTTACTTTAATCTTCAGCAGTCATGAATAATTATTTGTCGTTTGCCTTCTTATTCTTTAAACTGAGAATCGATAATGTATCGTATCGAAGGCTGTGTATCGTTAATCGTATCGATACGCGGCACAGGTGTATGGTTTCACCCCTATCACATATGCTCCGGATGATGGAAGTTTATGTGTGATATCTTTTCCAGGTGTGGTTAAAAGCATCACCAGGATGACATAGCCTTGCATGCAAAATATTGTCCAGATCAGATAAAAAAATTGGTCCGCACATTGGAAGTTTATGTTCGACTCATTTCCAGATGTGGTAAAAAAGCATCATCCGGATGGTATAGCTTTTCATGCAAAATCTTGTCCGGATCAGATAAAGAAATTGATCCGCATATGGGAAGTTTACATTCGACATCTTTCCGGGTGTGGTAAAAAAGCATCGCCTTGATGATGTAGCCTTGCATGCAAAATATTGACCGGATCAGATAAAAAAATTAGTCCGCACATTGGAAGTTTACGTTCGATTTCTTTTCTTGATGTGGTAAAAAAGCATCGCCCGGATGATGTAGACTTGCATCCAAAATCTGGTCTGGATCAGGTAAAAAAATTGGTCCGCACATTAAAAAATTACATTCGATTTCTTTCCGGATGTGGTTAAAAAGCATCGCCCGCATGATATAGCCTTGCATGCAAAATTTTGTCCGGATCGAATAATAAAATTGGTCCGCACATAGGAAGTTTACATTCGATTTCTTTTCTAGATGTGGTTGAAAGCATCGCTTCAATGATGTATCCTTGCATGCACAATTTTGTGTGGATCCGATTAAAAATATGGTCCGGATGATGGAAGTTTACATGCGAAATCTTTTTCAGATCTAGTTAAAAGCATCGCATTGGCAATGAAGGCTTGTATGCAAAATCTTGTCCGAATCTTGTCCGAAATATGGCTCAGAAAATAGAAGATTACAAATAGGTCAGCTTCTATAAGTGTCATGTATCAAACTCAAATACAACTACCCCACCCCCTCCCACGTAGAATGGAGCAGGAACATTTTGGGTGTGTCAGAACTGCTTTTTCTCCTCTACTTACGATAGTGCTTTTTCCCCTGGCATTATTGACAACTTTAACCTGAAATGGGGGTAGAAAAAACTTCCGTTTCCGAGAGATTCTCGCTCTGTCCGCTGCTGAGAGGTGTGAAAGACGACGTACCTCTCTTGGCTATGACAAAGGGTCAGGCCGAAGAGAGTAGAAATTGGACTCTTTTTTTTTTTTTTTTTTTTTTTTTTTTAAATTAGGATGATTCCTGTGCGCTGGCCCCTTGTTACCTTAAGTCACAACCTGTTAGTACTTTTGGCTAGAATGGGAAATGTGTTCCAGGCTGAGCTCAGTATTACAGATAGATCCTAGTGTATCACATATAGGGGTGAAACGATTCATCGATATATCGAAGTATTGATACTTTTGCCATATCGATATACATATCGATACAAGAGATGAAGAATCGATACAAAACGATATAAGTTACTTTAATCTTCAGCAGTCATGAATAATTATTTGTCGTTTGCCTTCTTATTCTTTAAACTGAGAATCGATAATGTATCGTATCGAAGGCTGTGTATCGTTAATCGTATCGATACGCGGCACAGGTGTATGGTTTCACCCCTATCACATATGCTCCGGATGATGGAAGTTTATGTGTGATATCTTTTCCAGGTGTGGTTAAAAGCATCACCAGGATGACATAGCCTTGCATGCAAAATATTGTCCAGATCAGATAAAAAAATTGGTCCGCACATTGGAAGTTTATGTTCGACTCATTTCCAGATGTGGTAAAAAAGCATCATCCGGATGGTATAGCTTTTCATGCAAAATCTTGTCCGGATCAGATAAAGAAATTGATCCGCATATGGGAAGTTTACATTCGACATCTTTCCGGGTGTGGTAAAAAAGCATCGCCTTGATGATGTAGCCTTGCATGCAAAATATTGACCGGATCAGATAAAAAAATTAGTCCGCACATTGGAAGTTTACGTTCGATTTCTTTTCTTGATGTGGTAAAAAAGCATCGCCCGGATGATGTAGACTTGCATCCAAAATCTGGTCTGGATCAGGTAAAAAAATTGGTCCGCACATTAAAAAATTACATTCGATTTCTTTCCGGATGTGGTTAAAAAGCATCGCCCGCATGATATAGCCTTGCATGCAAAATTTTGTCCGGATCGAATAATAAAATTGGTCCGCACATAGGAAGTTTACATTCGATTTCTTTTCTAGATGTGGTTGAAAGCATCGCTTCAATGATGTATCCTTGCATGCACAATTTTGTGTGGATCCGATTAAAAATATGGTCCGGATGATGGAAGTTTACATGCGAAATCTTTTTCAGATCTAGTTAAAAGCATCGCATTGGCAATGAAGGCTTGTATGCAAAATCTTGTCCGAATCTTGTCCGAAATATGGCTCAGAAAATAGAAGATTACAAATAGGTCAGCTTCTATAAGTGTCATGTATCAAACTCAAATACAACTACCCCACCCCCTCCCACGTAGAATGGAGCAGGAACATTTTGGGTGTGTCAGAACTGCTTTTTCTCCTCTACTTACGATAGTGCTTTTTCCCCTGGCATTATTGACAACTTTAACCTGAAATGGGGGTAGAAAAAACTTCCGTTTCCGAGAGATTCTCGCTCTGTCCGCTGCTGAGAGGTGTGAAAGACGACGTACCTCTCTTGGCTATGACAAAGGGTCAGGCCGAAGAGAGTAGAAATTGGACTCTTTTTTTTTTTTTTTTTTTTTTTTTTTTAAATTAGGATGATTCCTGTGCGCTGGCCCCTTGTTACCTTAAGTCACAACCTGTTAGTACTTTTGGCTAGAATGGGAAATGTGTTCCAGGCTGAGCTCAGTATTACAGATAGATCCTAGTGTATCACATATAGGGGTGAAACGATTCATCGATATATCGAAGTATTGATACTTTTGCCATATCGATATACATATCGATACAAGAGATGAAGAATCGATACAAAACGATATAAGTTACTTTAATCTTCAGCAGTCATGAATAATTATTTGTCGTTTGCCTTCTTATTCTTTAAACTGAGAATCGATAATGTATCGTATCGAAGGCTGTGTATCGTTAATCGTATCGATACGCGGCACAGGTGTATGGTTTCACCCCTATCACATATGCTCCGGATGATGGAAGTTTATGTGTGATATCTTTTCCAGGTGTGGTTAAAAGCATCACCAGGATGACATAGCCTTGCATGCAAAATATTGTCCAGATCAGATAAAAAAATTGGTCCGCACATTGGAAGTTTATGTTCGACTCATTTCCAGATGTGGTAAAAAAGCATCATCCGGATGGTATAGCTTTTCATGCAAAATCTTGTCCGGATCAGATAAAGAAATTGATCCGCATATGGGAAGTTTACATTCGACATCTTTCCGGGTGTGGTAAAAAAGCATCGCCTTGATGATGTAGCCTTGCATGCAAAATATTGACCGGATCAGATAAAAAAATTAGTCCGCACATTGGAAGTTTACGTTCGATTTCTTTTCTTGATGTGGTAAAAAAGCATCGCCCGGATGATGTAGACTTGCATCCAAAATCTGGTCTGGATCAGGTAAAAAAAT
Organism: Margaritifera margaritifera; assembly: GCA_029931535.1. Taxonomy (NCBI): domain Eukaryota; kingdom Metazoa; phylum Mollusca; class Bivalvia; order Unionida; family Margaritiferidae; genus Margaritifera; species Margaritifera margaritifera. The sequence continues at coordinate 10,210 of JAQPZY010000545.1, forward strand.
TGGTCCGCACATTAAAAAATTACATTCGATTTCTTTCCGGATGTGGTTAAAAAGCATCGCCCGCATGATATAGCCTTGCATGCAAAATTTTGTCCGGATCGAATAATAAAATTGGTCCGCACATAGGAAGTTTACATTCGATTTCTTTTCTAGATGTGGTTGAAAGCATCGCTTCAATGATGTATCCTTGCATGCACAATTTTGTGTGGATCCGATTAAAAATATGGTCCGGATGATGGAAGTTTACATGCGAAATCTTTTTCAGATCTAGTTAAAAGCATCGCATTGGCAATGAAGGCTTGTATGCAAAATCTTGTCCGAATCTTGTCCGAAATATGGCTCAGAAAATAGAAGATTACAAATAGGTCAGCTTCTATAAGTGTCATGTATCAAACTCAAATACAACTACCCCACCCCCTCCCACGTAGAATGGAGCAGGAACATTTTGGGTGTGTCAGAACTGCTTTTTCTCCTCTACTTACGATAGTGCTTTTTCCCCTGGCATTATTGACAACTTTAACCTGAAATGGGGGTAGAAAAAACTTCCGTTTCCGAGAGATTCTCGCTCTGTCCGCTGCTGAGAGGTGTGAAAGACGACGTACCTCTCTTGGCTATGACAAAGGGTCAGGCCGAAGAGAGTAGAAATTGGACTCTTTTTTTTTTTTTTTTTTTTTTTTTTTTTAAATTAGGATGATTCCTGTGCGCTGGCCCCTTGTTACCTTAAGTCACAACCTGTTAGTACTTTTGGCTAGAATGGGAAATGTGTTCCAGGCTGAGCTCAGTATTACAGATAGATCCTAGTGTATCACATATAGGGGTGAAACGATTCATCGATATATCGAAGTATTGATACTTTTGCCATATCGATATACATATCGATACAAGAGATGAAGAATCGATACAAAACGATATAAGTTACTTTAATCTTCAGCAGTCATGAATAATTATTTGTCGTTTGCCTTCTTATTCTTTAAACTGAGAATCGATAATGTATCGTATCGAAGGCTGTGTATCGTTAATCGTATCGATACGCGGCACAGGTGTATGGTTTCACCCCTATCACATATGCTCCGGATGATGGAAGTTTATGTGTGATATCTTTTCCAGGTGTGGTTAAAAGCATCACCAGGATGACATAGCCTTGCATGCAAAATATTGTCCAGATCAGATAAAAAAATTGGTCCGCACATTGGAAGTTTATGTTCGACTCATTTCCAGATGTGGTAAAAAAGCATCATCCGGATGGTATAGCTTTTCATGCAAAATCTTGTCCGGATCAGATAAAGAAATTGATCCGCATATGGGAAGTTTACATTCGACATCTTTCCGGGTGTGGTAAAAAAGCATCGCCTTGATGATGTAGCCTTGCATGCAAAATATTGACCGGATCAGATAAAAAAATTAGTCCGCACATTGGAAGTTTACGTTCGATTTCTTTTCTTGATGTGGTAAAAAAGCATCGCCCGGATGATGTAGACTTGCATCCAAAATCTGGTCTGGATCAGGTAAAAAAATTGGTCCGCACATTAAAAAATTACATTCGATTTCTTTCCGGATGTGGTTAAAAAGCATCGCCCGCATGATATAGCCTTGCATGCAAAATTTTGTCCGGATCGAATAATAAAATTGGTCCGCACATAGGAAGTTTACATTCGATTTCTTTTCTAGATGTGGTTGAAAGCATCGCTTCAATGATGTATCCTTGCATGCACAATTTTGTGTGGATCCGATTAAAAATATGGTCCGGATGATGGAAGTTTACATGCGAAATCTTTTTCAGATCTAGTTAAAAGCATCGCATTGGCAATGAAGGCTTGTATGCAAAATCTTGTCCGAATCTTGTCCGAAATATGGCTCAGAAAATAGAAGATTACAAATAGGTCAGCTTCTATAAGTGTCATGTATCAAACTCAAATACAACTACCCCACCCCCTCCCACGTAGAATGGAGCAGGAACATTTTGGGTGTGTCAGAACTGCTTTTTCTCCTCTACTTACGATAGTGCTTTTTCCCCTGGCATTATTGACAACTTTAACCTGAAATGGGGGTAGAAAAAACTTCCGTTTCCGAGAGATTCTCGCTCTGTCCGCTGCTGAGAGGTGTGAAAGACGACGTACCTCTCTTGGCTATGACAAAGGGTCAGGCCGAAGAGAGTAGAAATTGGACTCTTTTTTTTTTTTTTTTTTTTTTTTTTTAAATTAGGATGATTCCTGTGCGCTGGCCCCTTGTTACCTTAAGTCACAACCTGTTAGTACTTTTGGCTAGAATGGGAAATGTGTTCCAGGCTGAGCTCAGTATTACAGATAGATCCTAGTGTATCACATATAGGGGTGAAACGATTCATCGATATATCGAAGTATTGATACTTTTGCCATATCGATATACATATCGATACAAGAGATGAAGAATCGATACAAAACGATATAAGTTACTTTAATCTTCAGCAGTCATGAATAATTATTTGTCGTTTGCCTTCTTATTCTTTAAACTGAGAATCGATAATGTATCGTATCGAAGGCTGTGTATCGTTAATCGTATCGATACGCGGCACAGGTGTATGGTTTCACCCCTATCACATATGCTCCGGATGATGGAAGTTTATGTGTGATATCTTTTCCAGGTGTGGTTAAAAGCATCACCAGGATGACATAGCCTTGCATGCAAAATATTGTCCAGATCAGATAAAAAAATTGGTCCGCACATTGGAAGTTTATGTTCGACTCATTTCCAGATGTGGTAAAAAAGCATCATCCGGATGGTATAGCTTTTCATGCAAAATCTTGTCCGGATCAGATAAAGAAATTGATCCGCATATGGGAAGTTTACATTCGACATCTTTCCGGGTGTGGTAAAAAAGCATCGCCTTGATGATGTAGCCTTGCATGCAAAATATTGACCGGATCAGATAAAAAAATTAGTCCGCACATTGGAAGTTTACGTTCGATTTCTTTTCTTGATGTGGTAAAAAAGCATCGCCCGGATGATGTAGACTTGCATCCAAAATCTGGTCTGGATCAGGTAAAAAAATTGGTCCGCACATTAAAAAATTACATTCGATTTCTTTCCGGATGTGGTTAAAAAGCATCGCCCGCATGATATAGCCTTGCATGCAAAATTTTGTCCGGATCGAATAATAAAATTGGTCCGCACATAGGAAGTTTACATTCGATTTCTTTTCTAGATGTGGTTGAAAGCATCGCTTCAATGATGTATCCTTGCATGCACAATTTTGTGTGGATCCGATTAAAAATATGGTCCGGATGATGGAAGTTTACATGCGAAATCTTTTTCAGATCTAGTTAAAAGCATCGCATTGGCAATGAAGGCTTGTATGCAAAATCTTGTCCGAATCTTGTCCGAAATATGGCTCAGAAAATAGAAGATTACAAATAGGTCAGCTTCTATAAGTGTCATGTATCAAACTCAAATACAACTACCCCACCCCCTCCCACGTAGAATGGAGCAGGAACATTTTGGGTGTGTCAGAACTGCTTTTTCTCCTCTACTTACGATAGTGCTTTTTCCCCTGGCATTATTGACAACTTTAACCTGAAATGGGGGTAGAAAAAACTTCCGTTTCCGAGAGATTCTCGCTCTGTCCGCTGCTGAGAGGTGTGAAAGACGACGTACCTCTCTTGGCTATGACAAAGGGTCAGGCCGAAGAGAGTAGAAATTGGACTCTTTTTTTTTTTTTTTTTTTTTTTTTTTTAAATTAGGATGATTCCTGTGCGCTGGCCCCTTGTTACCTTAAGTCACAACCTGTTAGTACTTTTGGCTAGAATGGGAAATGTGTTCCAGGCTGAGCTCAGTATTACAGATAGATCCTAGTGTATCACATATAGGGGTGAAACGATTCATCGATATATCGAAGTATTGATACTTTTGCCATATCGATATACATATCGATACAAGAGATGAAGAATCGATACAAAACGATATAAGTTACTTTAATCTTCAGCAGTCATGAATAATTATTTGTCGTTTGCCTTCTTATTCTTTAAACTGAGAATCGATAATGTATCGTATCGAAGGCTGTGTATCGTTAATCGTATCGATACGCGGCACAGGTGTATGGTTTCACCCCTATCACATATGCTCCGGATGATGGAAGTTTATGTGTGATATCTTTTCCAGGTGTGGTTAAAAGCATCACCAGGATGACATAGCCTTGCATGCAAAATATTGTCCAGATCAGATAAAAAAATTGGTCCGCACATTGGAAGTTTATGTTCGACTCATTTCCAGATGTGGTAAAAAAGCATCATCCGGATGGTATAGCTTTTCATGCAAAATCTTGTCCGGATCAGATAAAGAAATTGATCCGCATATGGGAAGTTTACATTCGACATCTTTCCGGGTGTGGTAAAAAAGCATCGCCTTGATGATGTAGCCTTGCATGCAAAATATTGACCGGATCAGATAAAAAAATTAGTCCGCACATTGGAAGTTTACGTTCGATTTCTTTTCTTGATGTGGTAAAAAAGCATCGCCCGGATGATGTAGACTTGCATCCAAAATCTGGTCTGGATCAGGTAAAAAAATTGGTCCGCACATTAAAAAATTACATTCGATTTCTTTCCGGATGTGGTTAAAAAGCATCGCCCGCATGATATAGCCTTGCATGCAAAATTTTGTCCGGATCGAATAATAAAATTGGTCCGCACATAGGAAGTTTACATTCGATTTCTTTTCTAGATGTGGTTGAAAGCATCGCTTCAATGATGTATCCTTGCATGCACAATTTTGTGTGGATCCGATTAAAAATATGGTCCGGATGATGGAAGTTTACATGCGAAATCTTTTTCAGATCTAGTTAAAAGCATCGCATTGGCAATGAAGGCTTGTATGCAAAATCTTGTCCGAATCTTGTCCGAAATATGGCTCAGAAAATAGAAGATTACAAATAGGTCAGCTTCTATAAGTGTCATGTATCAAACTCAAATACAACTACCCCACCCCCTCCCACGTAGAATGGAGCAGGAACATTTTGGGTGTGTCAGAACTGCTTTTTCTCCTCTACTTACGATAGTGCTTTTTCCCCTGGCATTATTGACAACTTTAACCTGAAATGGGGGTAGAAAAAACTTCCGTTTCCGAGAGATTCTCGCTCTGTCCGCTGCTGAGAGGTGTGAAAGACGACGTACCTCTCTTGGCTATGACAAAGGGTCAGGCCGAAGAGAGTAGAAATTGGACTCTTTTTTTTTTTTTTTTTTTTTTTTTTTTTAAATTAGGATGATTCCTGTGCGCTGGCCCCTTGTTACCTTAAGTCACAACCTGTTAGTACTTTTGGCTAGAATGGGAAATGTGTTCCAGGCTGAGCTCAGTATTACAGATAGATCCTAGTGTATCACATATAGGGGTGAAACGATTCATCGATATATCGAAGTATTGATACTTTTGCCATATCGATATACATATCGATACAAGAGATGAAGAATCGATACAAAACGATATAAGTTACTTTAATCTTCAGCAGTCATGAATAATTATTTGTCGTTTGCCTTCTTATTCTTTAAACTGAGAATCGATAATGTATCGTATCGAAGGCTGTGTATCGTTAATCGTATCGATACGCGGCACAGGTGTATGGTTTCACCCCTATCACATATGCTCCGGATGATGGAAGTTTATGTGTGATATCTTTTCCAGGTGTGGTTAAAAGCATCACCAGGATGACATAGCCTTGCATGCAAAATATTGTCCAGATCAGATAAAAAAATTGGTCCGCACATTGGAAGTTTATGTTCGACTCATTTCCAGATGTGGTAAAAAAGCATCATCCGGATGGTATAGCTTTTCATGCAAAATCTTGTCCGGATCAGATAAAGAAATTGATCCGCATATGGGAAGTTTACATTCGACATCTTTCCGGGTGTGGTAAAAAAGCATCGCCTTGATGATGTAGCCTTGCATGCAAAATATTGACCGGATCAGATAAAAAAATTAGTCCGCACATTGGAAGTTTACGTTCGATTTCTTTTCTTGATGTGGTAAAAAAGCATCGCCCGGATGATGTAGACTTGCATCCAAAATCTGGTCTGGATCAGGTAAAAAAATTGGTCCGCACATTAAAAAATTACATTCGATTTCTTTCCGGATGTGGTTAAAAAGCATCGCCCGCATGATATAGCCTTGCATGCAAAATTTTGTCCGGATCGAATAATAAAATTGGTCCGCACATAGGAAGTTTACATTCGATTTCTTTTCTAGATGTGGTTGAAAGCATCGCTTCAATGATGTATCCTTGCATGCACAATTTTGTGTGGATCCGATTAAAAATATGGTCCGGATGATGGAAGTTTACATGCGAAATCTTTTTCAGATCTAGTTAAAAGCATCGCATTGGCAATGAAGGCTTGTATGCAAAATCTTGTCCGAATCTTGTCCGAAATATGGCTCAGAAAATAGAAGATTACAAATAGGTCAGCTTCTATAAGTGTCATGTATCAAACTCAAATACAACTACCCCACCCCCTCCCACGTAGAATGGAGCAGGAACATTTTGGGTGTGTCAGAACTGCTTTTTCTCCTCTACTTACGATAGTGCTTTTTCCCCTGGCATTATTGACAACTTTAACCTGAAATGGGGGTAGAAAAAACTTCCGTTTCCGAGAGATTCTCGCTCTGTCCGCTGCTGAGAGGTGTGAAAGACGACGTACCTCTCTTGGCTATGACAAAGGGTCAGGCCGAAGAGAGTAGAAATTGGACTCTTTTTTTTTTTTTTTTTTTTTTTTTTTAAATTAGGATGATTCCTGTGCGCTGGCCCCTTGTTACCTTAAGTCACAACCTGTTAGTACTTTTGGCTAGAATGGGAAATGTGTTCCAGGCTGAGCTCAGTATTACAGATAGATCCTAGTGTATCACATATAGGGGTGAAACGATTCATCGATATATCGAAGTATTGATACTTTTGCCATATCGATATACATATCGATACAAGAGATGAAGAATCGATACAAAACGATATAAGTTACTTTAATCTTCAGCAGTCATGAATAATTATTTGTCGTTTGCCTTCTTATTCTTTAAACTGAGAATCGATAATGTATCGTATCGAAGGCTGTGTATCGTTAATCGTATCGATACGCGGCACAGGTGTATGGTTTCACCCCTATCACATATGCTCCGGATGATGGAAGTTTATGTGTGATATCTTTTCCAGGTGTGGTTAAAAGCATCACCAGGATGACATAGCCTTGCATGCAAAATATTGTCCAGATCAGATAAAAAAATTGGTCCGCACATTGGAAGTTTATGTTCGACTCATTTCCAGATGTGGTAAAAAAGCATCATCCGGATGGTATAGCTTTTCATGCAAAATCTTGTCCGGATCAGATAAAGAAATTGATCCGCATATGGGAAGTTTACATTCGACATCTTTCCGGGTGTGGTAAAAAAGCATCGCCTTGATGATGTAGCCTTGCATGCAAAATATTGACCGGATCAGATAAAAAAATTAGTCCGCACATTGGAAGTTTACGTTCGATTTCTTTTCTTGATGTGGTAAAAAAGCATCGCCCGGATGATGTAGACTTGCATCCAAAATCTGGTCTGGATCAGGTAAAAAAATTGGTCCGCACATTAAAAAATTACATTCGATTTCTTTCCGGATGTGGTTAAAAAGCATCGCCCGCATGATATAGCCTTGCATGCAAAATTTTGTCCGGATCGAATAATAAAATTGGTCCGCACATAGGAAGTTTACATTCGATTTCTTTTCTAGATGTGGTTGAAAGCATCGCTTCAATGATGTATCCTTGCATGCACAATTTTGTGTGGATCCGATTAAAAATATGGTCCGGATGATGGAAGTTTACATGCGAAATCTTTTTCAGATCTAGTTAAAAGCATCGCATTGGCAATGAAGGCTTGTATGCAAAATCTTGTCCGAATCTTGTCCGAAATATGGCTCAGAAAATAGAAGATTACAAATAGGTCAGCTTCTATAAGTGTCATGTATCAAACTCAAATACAACTACCCCACCCCCTCCCACGTAGAATGGAGCAGGAACATTTTGGGTGTGTCAGAACTGCTTTTTCTCCTCTACTTACGATAGTGCTTTTTCCCCTGGCATTATTGACAACTTTAACCTGAAATGGGGGTAGAAAAAACTTCCGTTTCCGAGAGATTCTCGCTCTGTCCGCTGCTGAGAGGTGTGAAAGACGACGTACCTCTCTTGGCTATGACAAAGGGTCAGGCCGAAGAGAGTAGAAATTGGACTCTTTTTTTTTTTTTTTTTTTTTTTTTAAATTAGGATGATTCCTGTGCGCTGGCCCCTTGTTACCTTAAGTCACAACCTGTTAGTACTTTTGGCTAGAATGGGAAATGTGTTCCAGGCTGAGCTCAGTATTACAGATAGATCCTAGTGTATCACATATAGGGGTGAAACGATTCATCGATATATCGAAGTATTGATACTTTTGCCATATCGATATACATATCGATACAAGAGATGAAGAATCGATACAAAACGATATAAGTTACTTTAATCTTCAGCAGTCATGAATAATTATTTGTCGTTTGCCTTCTTATTCTTTAAACTGAGAATCGATAATGTATCGTATCGAAGGCTGTGTATCGTTAATCGTATCGATACGCGGCACAGGTGTATGGTTTCACCCCTATCACATATGCTCCGGATGATGGAAGTTTATGTGTGATATCTTTTCCAGGTGTGGTTAAAAGCATCACCAGGATGACATAGCCTTGCATGCAAAATATTGTCCAGATCAGATAAAAAAATTGGTCCGCACATTGGAAGTTTATGTTCGACTCATTTCCAGATGTGGTAAAAAAGCATCATCCGGATGGTATAGCTTTTCATGCAAAATCTTGTCCGGATCAGATAAAGAAATTGATCCGCATATGGGAAGTTTACATTCGACATCTTTCCGGGTGTGGTAAAAAAGCATCGCCTTGATGATGTAGCCTTGCATGCAAAATATTGACCGGATCAGATAAAAAAATTAGTCCGCACATTGGAAGTTTACGTTCGATTTCTTTTCTTGATGTGGTAAAAAAGCATCGCCCGGATGATGTAGACTTGCATCCAAAATCTGGTCTGGATCAGGTAAAAAAATTGGTCCGCACATTAAAAAATTACATTCGATTTCTTTCCGGATGTGGTTAAAAAGCATCGCCCGCATGATATAGCCTTGCATGCAAAATTTTGTCCGGATCGAATAATAAAATTGGTCCGCACATAGGAAGTTTACATTCGATTTCTTTTCTAGATGTGGTTGAAAGCATCGCTTCAATGATGTATCCTTGCATGCACAATTTTGTGTGGATCCGATTAAAAATATGGTCCGGATGATGGAAGTTTACATGCGAAATCTTTTTCAGATCTAGTTAAAAGCATCGCATTGGCAATGAAGGCTTGTATGCAAAATCTTGTCCGAATCTTGTCCGAAATATGGCTCAGAAAATAGAAGATTACAAATAGGTCAGCTTCTATAAGTGTCATGTATCAAACTCAAATACAACTACCCCACCCCCTCCCACGTAGAATGGAGCAGGAACATTTTGGGTGTGTCAGAACTGCTTTTTCTCCTCTACTTACGATAGTGCTTTTTCCCCTGGCATTATTGACAACTTTAACCTGAAATGGGGGTAGAAAAAACTTCCGTTTCCGAGAGATTCTCGCTCTGTCCGCTGCTGAGAGGTGTGAAAGACGACGTACCTCTCTTGGCTATGACAAAGGGTCAGGCCGAAGAGAGTAGAAATTGGACTCTTTTTTTTTTTTTTTTTTTTTTTTTTTAAATTAGGATGATTCCTGTGCGCTGGCCCCTTGTTACCTTAAGTCACAACCTGTTAGTACTTTTGGCTAGAATGGGAAATGTGTTCCAGGCTGAGCTCAGTATTACAGATAGATCCTAGTGTATCACATATAGGGGTGAAACGATTCATCGATATATCGAAGTATTGATACTTTTGCCATATCGATATACATATCGATACAAGAGATGAAGAATCGATACAAAACGATATAAGTTACTTTAATCTTCAGCAGTCATGAATAATTATTTGTCGTTTGCCTTCTTATTCTTTAAACTGAGAATCGATAATGTATCGTATCGAAGGCTGTGTATCGTTAATCGTATCGATACGCGGCACAGGTGTATGGTTTCACCCCTATCACATATGCTCCGGATGATGGAAGTTTATGTGTGATATCTTTTCCAGGTGTGGTTAAAAGCATCACCAGGATGACATAGCCTTGCATGCAAAATATTGTCCAGATCAGATAAAAAAATTGGTCCGCACATTGGAAGTTTATGTTCGACTCATTTCCAGATGTGGTAAAAAAGCATCATCCGGATGGTATAGCTTTTCATGCAAAATCTTGTCCGGATCAGATAAAGAAATTGATCCGCATATGGGAAGTTTACATTCGACATCTTTCCGGGTGTGGTAAAAAAGCATCGCCTTGATGATGTAGCCTTGCATGCAAAATATTGACCGGATCAGATAAAAAAATTAGTCCGCACATTGGAAGTTTACGTTCGATTTCTTTTCTTGATGTGGTAAAAAAGCATCGCCCGGATGATGTAGACTTGCATCCAAAATCTGGTCTGGATCAGGTAAAAAAATTGGTCCGCACATTAAAAAATTACATTCGATTTCTTTCCGGATGTGGTTAAAAAGCATCGCCCGCATGATATAGCCTTGCATGCAAAATTTTGTCCGGATCGAATAATAAAATTGGTCCGCACATAGGAAGTTTACATTCGATTTCTTTTCTAGATGTGGTTGAAAGCATCGCTTCAATGATGTATCCTTGCATGCACAATTTTGTGTGGATCCGATTAAAAATATGGTCCGGATGATGGAAGTTTACATGCGAAATCTTTTTCAGATCTAGTTAAAAGCATCGCATTGGCAATGAAGGCTTGTATGCAAAATCTTGTCCGAATCTTGTCCGAAATATGGCTCAGAAAATAGAAGATTACAAATAGGTCAGCTTCTATAAGTGTCATGTATCAAACTCAAATACAACTACCCCACCCCCTCCCACGTAGAATGGAGCAGGAACATTTTGGGTGTGTCAGAACTGCTTTTTCTCCTCTACTTACGATAGTGCTTTTTCCCCTGGCATTATTGACAACTTTAACCTGAAATGGGGGTAGAAAAAACTTCCGTTTCCGAGAGATTCTCGCTCTGTCCGCTGCTGAGAGGTGTGAAAGACGACGTACCTCTCTTGGCTATGACAAAGGGTCAGGCCGAAGAGAGTAGAAATTGGACTCTTTTTTTTTTTTTTTTTTTTTTTTTAAATTAGGATGATTCCTGTGCGCTGGCCCCTTGTTACCTTAAGTCACAACCTGTTAGTACTTTTGGCTAGAATGGGAAATGTGTTCCAGGCTGAGCTCAGTATTACAGATAGATCCTAGTGTATCACATATAGGGGTGAAACGATTCATCGATATATCGAAGTATTGATACTTTTGCCATATCGATATACATATCGATACAAGAGATGAAGAATCGATACAAAACGATATAAGTTACTTTAATCTTCAGCAGTCATGAATAATTATTTGTCGTTTGCCTTCTTATTCTTTAAACTGAGAATCGATAATGTATCGTATCGAAGGCTGTGTATCGTTAATCGTATCGATACGCGGCACAGGTGTATGGTTTCACCCCTATCACATATGCTCCGGATGATGGAAGTTTATGTGTGATATCTTTTCCAGGTGTGGTTAAAAGCATCACCAGGATGACATAGCCTTGCATGCAAAATATTGTCCAGATCAGATAAAAAAATTGGTCCGCACATTGGAAGTTTATGTTCGACTCATTTCCAGATGTGGTAAAAAAGCATCATCCGGATGGTATAGCTTTTCATGCAAAATCTTGTCCGGATCAGATAAAGAAATTGATCCGCATATGGGAAGTTTACATTCGACATCTTTCCGGGTGTGGTAAAAAAGCATCGCCTTGATGATGTAGCCTTGCATGCAAAATATTGACCGGATCAGATAAAAAAATTAGTCCGCACATTGGAAGTTTACGTTCGATTTCTTTTCTTGATGTGGTAAAAAAGCATCGCCCGGATGATGTAGACTTGCATCCAAAATCTGGTCTGGATCAGGTAAAAAAATTGGTCCGCACATTAAAAAATTACATTCGATTTCTTTCCGGATGTGGTTAAAAAGCATCGCCCGCATGATATAGCCTTGCATGCAAAATTTTGTCCGGATCGAATAATAAAATTGGTCCGCACATAGGAAGTTTACATTCGATTTCTTTTCTAGATGTGGTTGAAAGCATCGCTTCAATGATGTATCCTTGCATGCACAATTTTGTGTGGATCCGATTAAAAATATGGTCCGGATGATGGAAGTTTACATGCGAAATCTTTTTCAGATCTAGTTAAAAGCATCGCATTGGCAATGAAGGCTTGTATGCAAAATCTTGTCCGAATCTTGTCCGAAATATGGCTCAGAAAATAGAAGATTACAAATAGGTCAGCTTCTATAAGTGTCATGTATCAAACTCAAATACAACTACCCCACCCCCTCCCACGTAGAATGGAGCAGGAACATTTTGGGTGTGTCAGAACTGCTTTTTCTCCTCTACTTACGATAGTGCTTTTTCCCCTGGCATTATTGACAACTTTAACCTGAAATGGGGGTAGAAAAAACTTCCGTTTCCGAGAGATTCTCGCTCTGTCCGCTGCTGAGAGGTGTGAAAGACGACGTACCTCTCTTGGCTATGACAAAGGGTCAGGCCGAAGAGAGTAGAAATTGGACTCTTTTTTTTTTTTTTTTTTTTTTTTTTTTAAATTAGGATGATTCCTGTGCGCTGGCCCCTTGTTACCTTAAGTCACAACCTGTTAGTACTTTTGGCTAGAATGGGAAATGTGTTCCAGGCTGAGCTCAGTATTACAGATAGATCCTAGTGTATCACATATAGGGGTGAAACGATTCATCGATATATCGAAGTATTGATACTTTTGCCATATCGATATACATATCGATACAAGAGATGAAGAATCGATACAAAACGATATAAGTTACTTTAATCTTCAGCAGTCATGAATAATTATTTGTCGTTTGCCTTCTTATTCTTTAAACTGAGAATCGATAATGTATCGTATCGAAGGCTGTGTATCGTTAATCGTATCGATACGCGGCACAGGTGTATGGTTTCACCCCTATCACATATGCTCCGGATGATGGAAGTTTATGTGTGATATCTTTTCCAGGTGTGGTTAAAAGCATCACCAGGATGACATAGCCTTGCATGCAAAATATTGTCCAGATCAGATAAAAAAATTGGTCCGCACATTGGAAGTTTATGTTCGACTCATTTCCAGATGTGGTAAAAAAGCATCATCCGGATGGTATAGCTTTTCATGCAAAATCTTGTCCGGATCAGATAAAGAAATTGATCCGCATATGGGAAGTTTACATTCGACATCTTTCCGGGTGTGGTAAAAAAGCATCGCCTTGATGATGTAGCCTTGCATGCAAAATATTGACCGGATCAGATAAAAAAATTAGTCCGCACATTGGAAGTTTACGTTCGATTTCTTTTCTTGATGTGGTAAAAAAGCATCGCCCGGATGATGTAGACTTGCATCCAAAATCTGGTCTGGATCAGGTAAAAAAATTGGTCCGCACATTAAAAAATTACATTCGATTTCTTTCCGGATGTGGTTAAAAAGCATCGCCCGCATGATATAGCCTTGCATGCAAAATTTTGTCCGGATCGAATAATAAAATTGGTCCGCACATAGGAAGTTTACATTCGATTTCTTTTCTAGATGTGGTTGAAAGCATCGCTTCAATGATGTATCCTTGCATGCACAATTTTGTGTGGATCCGATTAAAAATATGGTCCGGATGATGGAAGTTTACATGCGAAATCTTTTTCAGATCTAGTTAAAAGCATCGCATTGGCAATGAAGGCTTGTATGCAAAATCTTGTCCGAATCTTGTCCGAAATATGGCTCAGAAAATAGAAGATTACAAATAGGTCAGCTTCTATAAGTGTCATGTATCAAACTCAAATACAACTACCCCACCCCCTCCCACGTAGAATGGAGCAGGAACATTTTGGGTGTGTCAGAACTGCTTTTTCTCCTCTACTTACGATAGTGCTTTTTCCCCTGGCATTATTGACAACTTTAACCTGAAATGGGGGTAGAAAAAACTTCCGTTTCCGAGAGATTCTCGCTCTGTCCGCTGCTGAGAGGTGTGAAAGACGACGTACCTCTCTTGGCTATGACAAAGGGTCAGGCCGAAGAGAGTAGAAATTGGACTCTTTTTTTTTTTTTTTTTTTTTTTTTTTTAAATTAGGATGATTCCTGTGCGCTGGCCCCTTGTTACCTTAAGTCACAACCTGTTAGTACTTTTGGCTAGAATGGGAAATGTGTTCCAGGCTGAGCTCAGTATTACAGATAGATCCTAGTGTATCACATATAGGGGTGAAACGATTCATCGATATATCGAAGTATTGATACTTTTGCCATATCGATATACATATCGATACAAGAGATGAAGAATCGATACAAAACGATATAAGTTACTTTAATCTTCAGCAGTCATGAATAATTATTTGTCGTTTGCCTTCTTATTCTTTAAACTGAGAATCGATAATGTATCGTATCGAAGGCTGTGTATCGTTAATCGTATCGATACGCGGCACAGGTGTATGGTTTCACCCCTATCACATATGCTCCGGATGATGGAAGTTTATGTGTGATATCTTTTCCAGGTGTGGTTAAAAGCATCACCAGGATGACATAGCCTTGCATGCAAAATATTGTCCAGATCAGATAAAAAAATTGGTCCGCACATTGGAAGTTTATGTTCGACTCATTTCCAGATGTGGTAAAAAAGCATCATCCGGATGGTATAGCTTTTCATGCAAAATCTTGTCCGGATCAGATAAAGAAATTGATCCGCATATGGGAAGTTTACATTCGACATCTTTCCGGGTGTGGTAAAAAAGCATCGCCTTGATGATGTAGCCTTGCATGCAAAATATTGACCGGATCAGATAAAAAAATTAGTCCGCACATTGGAAGTTTACGTTCGATTTCTTTTCTTGATGTGGTAAAAAAGCATCGCCCGGATGATGTAGACTTGCATCCAAAATCTGGTCTGGATCAGGTAAAAAAATTGGTCCGCACATTAAAAAATTACATTCGATTTCTTTCCGGATGTGGTTAAAAAGCATCGCCCGCATGATATAGCCTTGCATGCAAAATTTTGTCCGGATCGAATAATAAAATTGGTCCGCACATAGGAAGTTTACATTCGATTTCTTTTCTAGATGTGGTTGAAAGCATCGCTTCAATGATGTATCCTTGCATGCACAATTTTGTGTGGATCCGATTAAAAATATGGTCCGGATGATGGAAGTTTACATGCGAAATCTTTTTCAGATCTAGTTAAAAGCATCGCATTGGCAATGAAGGCTTGTATGCAAAATCTTGTCCGAATCTTGTCCGAAATATGGCTCAGAAAATAGAAGATTACAAATAGGTCAGCTTCTATAAGTGTCATGTATCAAACTCAAATACAACTACCCCACCCCCTCCCACGTAGAATGGAGCAGGAACATTTTGGGTGTGTCAGAACTGCTTTTTCTCCTCTACTTACGATAGTGCTTTTTCCCCTGGCATTATTGACAACTTTAACCTGAAATGGGGGTAGAAAAAACTTCCGTTTCCGAGAGATTCTCGCTCTGTCCGCTGCTGAGAGGTGTGAAAGACGACGTACCTCTCTTGGCTATGACAAAGGGTCAGGCCGAAGAGAGTAGAAATTGGACTCTTTTTTTTTTTTTTTTTTTTTTAAATTAGGATGATTCCTGTGCGCTGGCCCCTTGTTACCTTAAGTCACAACCTGTTAGTACTTTTGGCTAGAATGGGAAATGTGTTCCAGGCTGAGCTCAGTATTACAGATAGATCCTAGTGTATCACATATAGGGGTGAAACGATTCATCGATATATCGAAGTATTGATACTTTTGCCATATCGATATACATATCGATACAAGAGATGAAGAATCGATACAAAACGATATAAGTTACTTTAATCTTCAGCAGTCATGAATAATTATTTGTCGTTTGCCTTCTTATTCTTTAAACTGAGAATCGATAATGTATCGTATCGAAGGCTGTGTATCGTTAATCGTATCGATACGCGGCACAGGTGTATGGTTTCACCCCTATCACATATGCTCCGGATGATGGAAGTAGAATCAAATAGAATAGAATCTGACCAAATTCTACAGGTGTCATCACATATGGCCAACATTACTAAAAATGACAAATCCTTTAAACAACTTCCTGTTATAAACTGCTGAACAGGATTTCCAGTTTGACAGAAATCATATAGAAATCATAGAACCTATCAAATTTGTAAAATACATACAGAGATGCCATCAAATATGACAGCCATTAATAAAAATAGAAAAACCTTAAAAATGACCTTTCCTCAAAAACTGCTGAAAAGAATTTGACTAAATTTGACAGAAAGTGTCCTGCATGAAGACCTGTTCAGTTTTACAACTGTTACAGATTTGCAATCAAATATGGCTGCTGTTACTAAATAGAGAACAACCTTAGAAATTACATCTCAAAAACTACCCTATAAAATGTGATGCAATTTTACAGAATGCACCCTGCCATGAAGGTCTCTTAAATTTGTACAAATTATACCATTTTTTTTGCTATCAAATAGGATTGACATTACTAATATAGAAAAACCTTGAAATTGACTTCTCAGAAACTGCTTAACAGAATTCAACCAAATTTGATAGAAAACATTCTGGCAAGGAAGCCTCCCAATTTATGGAAATGATGCTGATCTGCTGTCAGATATGGTTGCTGTTACTAAAAATAAAAATAACTTTAAAGATCTATTTTTTTTTAGTATGTAAATTGCATAATAGAAGTTTTATGCCATTTAATTGTTATATTTGTTGTCTGCATTTTCAATGTGTTGTGGTTTGTGTTGTGATTTTTGAATATCTTGATTTTTCAATTTTCAAACCGATATCGGTGATTTCTGCTATTTATTATAGGCCAATGACCATTGTCTTACGCTTATAGGTCGTTTGGTATACAGACTATAGACGCACCTACCAAGGACTGTGTCTGCTTGTCTCCCCATTCTAACAGAATTACGACTCTGAGACTTAAAATGTTCGATTTATGTATGCCATATTTCTTGTAAACATCACAGCTATGCAATTACTGAACATAATTGTATGTCATGATTTGTTGCAAATTCAGAAACTTTTAATAATTTCTTCAAATACGTCTCTTTCTTGCACTGTTATGTCCCTTTGAGGTTCCATTCTTAGGTTGAGTTTTGCTTTTTGCGGGACCCCATAGTGACTCTGTAATTAATTTCCTAGTAAAGATGATAAAATGTAGCCAGACACCTTCTGCTTCTCCAGCCAAAATAAAAACGAAAAAAAAAACAAAAAAAAAAAACAATAGAGAATGAAAACTTTAATTTAAAAGATAAAAAAAATACCTGTAAATCAAGGATCAGTCTATAATAAATTATTCAAAGTGTGTTTGTGTGTATGTGTGTGTGTGTTTTTGTTGCTGTTTTTCATTCAATAGTTTGACGATTCTCTCTCTCTCTCAGATTAATATGTTAAAATTGTAAAATTAACATAACCTATTAGTTGTTGTTCATATTTTCTTTTCTTTTTTTTCTTCAAGTTAACTTGTTGTCAAGAAGAGAACTGGTCAATTAGCCACAGGACAATGACTCCCATTAATCCACTGTACATAATACTGTCCACTTAATCCACTGTACATAATACTGTCCACTTAATCCACTGTACATAATACTGTCAACAAAGAAAATTTTGATTGTTTTGTTTCAGGATTCCCATAAGTTTACTAATCCATTAATAATTACTTGCCAAGTTGTTGTATTTGATAAACTTAATAAGAAGATTTTTGGATGAATTTTGATTCTGAAGGTATTCAAGACAGAAAAATGCATATTTTGTATGGTAGGTATCAAGAGTATAAATACATGAATGATGGTCACTTATAAGCAGCAACAGTGAGATCCACTGTACACAATACTTTCAACAAAGATAAATGTTTGGTTTTGTTTCAAAATTCCTTTGAATTACTAATCCATACCAACTCTTTGATGTATTATTGTCTAATGATATAAATAAGGAACTCATGGTTGCTAATTATAACAGACATTAGTACCATTAGCTGTCTTTAATGAAAATCATGACTTTCACACATTATTAATGACTTAGTTTTATGAATTCTAAACCTGACCACTCTGCATTTATTAGTTTTGGAAGGAAAATATTTCAACACAATAATGCATCTGTTGAAATCTACCTGACATCATTGTAAATTCACTATCATATACATGTACATACTTCACTCCCATGCCAGGCCTCACATTTAGTCAGAGACACACACTTTATCCCCATGCAGGGCCTCACCTGTAGACGGAGACACATACTTCATCTCCAAACTGGGCATCACATTTAGCAGAGACACATACTTCATCCCCATGCTGGGCCTCACTTGTAGACAGAGACACATACTTCATCCCCATGCTGGGCCTCACTTGTAGACAGAGACACATTCTTCATCCCTATGCTGGACATCACTTTTAGACTGAGACACACTTTATCCCAATGTCGGTACTCACCTTTGGACAGAGACACTGTCACTTTGTGGTCTGCACAAATTAGTTGTCATAATAAAAAGACAACAGGATGAATTTCTCATGGCAAGTGACACAAAGGAAATAAAATTATGTTAGTTATTTGCATGTTCATGATCACATTAAATATTTCATGCTTAGTAAGTGCAAGTATTTTCTGAGATAATTAAATATCTGTTTATGGTCAATTGAAGTGGATCAAATTTCTGTTTAATTACCAGCACAGAGGCTTGTATCAATTTAACTTTTTAATAATACATGTGCTAATTATTTATATTTGTTACATTTATATTGATAGGTACTGTAAATAAATAATGATACAAGCTCCTGTGATTAATTGCAGAGTGCACTGACACCTTTGCTTGAAAAATAGACACCAAGTCTCCTTATATTGTGTCAATAAATTTGAAAGGCACTAAAACATTTATTTAGGAGAATAACTTCTGGTGTACAAAAACGTGCAGAAAAATGCGGTAAAAGTCAAGCAAGGAGCTGCGTTCTGTAGAACACTTGTTTCATTCTTCCCTTTGGTTCTTGTTTTCAATATTACATTACCCAAAGACAATCCCAGATTTTGTGGGAGGCATGGTGGATAGGGTTTCCTCATTTCTGGAGTGTTAATTTAGGATTTATTGTGGCTTTTTCCTATAGCTGGCTTCCCCTACCTCACTGCCAGGTTACAGACCAACACATGCACAGGCATACAGTTACTTAAGTGTATGTGCACTCTGTAACAGTCAACGAACACGAAGGAATATTTGTTTTTACAGTTTAATCTGTCTTAGACAATGCAATCGATAGTGCATTACAAGTAAAATGAATATCAGCCCTAGTAAGGGACAGACAAGCATACAATATTTTTCTTGAAAGAATGGCTGAAGACATTTGATCTCTCTGTTTATGAGGCTTAAAGTATCTGCTTTAGCTGAAAACAGACCATACATTTTTCAATAATGACTGTAATCTGATTTCTAGCCTGCCAAATCAAAACCCACCAAATTTCAGATTTTGTATGTTCCCATGGACCCAGAAAATTTCAAAATGGACTCACCCATTGTTGCAGAAATGGAGGTTTACTGGGTTCAAAACCATATTTGTTGGACCCAGGCTAAATAATCCTTTCTGCCACAGCTGCATGAACATTTTCATTATGAATATAATAATCTGATTAAAATATATAATTGCACGATAAAGTTTAATTCTTAGATTGATATGATATTTAGAAGAACATTTAAATATCCATACCTTATTGTTCACAATCTCAGTAAACAGGAATTTCCTCTGTTTGTGAAGATTTTCATTCTATTTACTGACAGGTTTAAAATTAATACAAGTTTGTTGCTGGTACAAGCCAAATTGTTTGCGTTTTGCCTTTGGGATGAACAGCAGAGTGAGAAATTTATTAAAATCAGTTCTTTTGCATCATTTCCTAAGCACTGTTCCTTTAAATTACCATAATTAAATTGTTATATTATACATAGTAATCCTTGTGTCCATCTATCCATTCTTCTACCTGGCACTTATTAGCACAACTAGTCTCACAGTTTTTGATGGTTGCCATAAAATGTGGGCAGATATTATGGTCATCTCTGGTAGATGCTTGTATGGACAAATCGCTTTGCTCTAGCAATTTTTGTTAGAGTTATTGCCCTTTTCAATCTTGCAGTTTGATGCAATGTTTGACACAATCTTGTTAGTACAACTAGTCTGGCACTTTATACGGACCACTTTGAAACTTGGTAGATATCATGGTCATCATGTATAGTTGCACATACTGACAAATCATTGTGCTCCCCTGATTTTTGCCTGTTATTACCCTTCTTGGCTTACAGCTGGATGATATGTATGACAGAATCTTGTGAATGCAACTATTCTTGCATTGTTTGTGGATTGCTGTGAAACTGAGTACATATTATGGTTTACCACAGAAGATATGCCATGTTAACAGATAATTTTAGAAGAATTATTGTGAGTTGTTTTCTTGTTAGACTCATTTCTCCATCATAGGACAGGGAGTAGGATGCAGAAAGAACGCAAGGGTATTTTCACAATGATCCAAAAAATTTTTCAACCATTTTGCGATCTATTGATGTTCATTTTGTTTCTTGTATCAACAGCAGCAGAAGCATTATTTTCACCTTAGCCATCACTACCTGCTCCATCCTCACAATCATAATTATCAGAGCAAGTCCTTTTTAGGTCACCTGCACAAAGTTCATAAAAGCTTTTGCTATACCACTGGTGTCATAGACAGTGTCGGTGTTTTGTATTAGCATTAGCAAATGTACACCTTTTATGTTCAAGTCAATATCTCAAGATACTGTTGCCTCTACAGTCACGGAGAGTTGCTTTGTGCATGCAGCCTGCGAGGTCAATACATCATAATACTAAAACTAGGTAACTGTGACCTGTTATGTTGCACTCTGCTCACCCATGTACACCTTTTATGTATATAGTTTAGTCTTCTGGGGACACTTACTTGTACAGCCATGAAAACAGATCTGTACATGGATCCTGGGGAGTACTGTATTTAAAAAAGGTAATCACTGTGAAATGCTTTTCATGCTTCAGTGATTGCATACACCTTTTTGTCATGCTCCCAGTGATTGCATACACTTTTCACGTTTAGGTGAGGTCTCTCAGACACTGTTGCCTGGTACAGTTATGACACCTAATATGTGCATAGTGTGTCTGATGAGATACTTTGCCATGATATCAAAAATTAGGGTGACTGTAATCAGATTTCGCTACACTTCAGTAATTGTATACCTTTGATGTTTAGATGAGTTTTTTTGACCCTGTTGCTTGTACAGTTGTGAAACTAAATACGGGAAAAACATCCTGAGAACTACGTCATCACATATAAAAAGTAACTGTTACCTATACTGACCACTTGGTTTGTTTTCATCATCACTCAATATGGGTCACCTTAGAGTAGTGACATATACAAAACTCGTGTATCTTAACAAATATGTGCAGGCAAGCTTCACTGTTTAATAACAGCTTCACTTCTTGTTTTATTGAAGGTTCAGCAAAGTATAAAGCTGAGAAAGAAGCAGAGGTATACCATAGGAAGAAAAAAGTGAAGGTGAGCACCTAGAGATGGGTCTTTAAATTGGTCAGAAAAATCTAAATTCAGCTACCTAAAAAATGTTAAATCTGTGAAAAATATTGATGCTAAATACCTGGTGACATTTATGTTTCGCAACTGGCAGATGCATGTGAATTAAGGTAAAAAAACCCCATTTAGTTGACTAAGGGTTTAAAGAGAGCTTGCCTTCCTTTTACCCAGAATTAAGGTTTGAAAAATTACTTCCTCAAAACATTGCATTACCAGAGATTTTAAGAGTTATGCCCTGCATGAAGCAATTTTCTATCCATGTAACTTTTGCATATTTTGGGTTCATCCTGTCCTAAAATTTGAAACTGCTACAGTCATGTGATTTCCAATTGGTCAGTCATAGAAAAATCTTGGGAATAAATAGTGTAGTCCTATTGTCTTGAATATTTACCTTCCTTATACCCAGGCATTAAGAGATTTACCTCTCGTACACTCTAAATTACCTCAGGTTTTAAGAGTTATGCCAGCATGATGCATCTCATCAATCCATGTAACATTTGCACTATTTGGTTTTTCATCATCCTGTCCAAAAATTATGAATTGCAGCAATCATCGGAATAATTATGTGTTAGTCATAAAAATCTTGTGATTGAATAGATGTTGCTATTACAGTACATTTTTAACTTTAAAAAAGATCCACTATGTAAGAATTACATTTTTCATTTAATTATAAGGATCCCACAGGATAAGCTCCCAAACAAATTTCCTTTTTTTTAATATGGTAGTGCGATCCATACAGCCGTTTCTAACGGGTTGACAGCTGGTGATGACATATTGCTAATGCTATAAATCTGATGGTTTATATTTTACTGATATAGAGCGCCATGTATATTACATCAGCCTCATCATATTAAACACTGTCTCCCAAAAATATATGTAGGTTACGAATAATATTATGAGATCAACTTTGATTTCATCTGTGAATTTGTATCCATTAGAAAATTCTGCACAAAAAACGAAAGGCACTGTGAGAGATGCTAGGGCTGTTTTATACATTTTTGAACGTTCTGACACTGAAAAAGATGTTTAAAATGGGATACAAGTCCATTTAACTCACCTTCATATTTTCACTGAGTTTACTTAAAAGGTCCTAAAGAATTCCTCTTTTAAAATAGTTTAAAATGTGATATTTACAATTAACTGTATTTTTTTTGTCTTCCTTATGAGTTATAATTTCTGTGTATATTTCCAGGCAACCTATTGAGTGGCTTTCGCAACATTTACACCAAATTTGTTGAAGTTCAGTTTAGTCTCTCCTGCTTCTGCGGCAGCACAGTATGTTTGTAAGAGTTGTTCCCTTTTATAGCATATGCTATTTGAATGGTACTTTTCTACTATATGAACGAAACCCGGAATCTAGGTGTATGTATGGTGTGGGGGCTACTGTCTTTCATAAGCATCTACTAGCGGGTTCATGTAAGCCGCACATGCATAGCTTACTACTTCTTGAGTCAGTGGGGGGACTTGTATCCATCCTCCCCTCACATATATTTTGGTGAAATTATTTATTTGTGTCCCTGTGGCACAAAGAAACGCCACATCAATAGAAAACTGTTAGTTGTAACAGCCAGATATCAACAAACCAAGCAATTTGATAGTCCCCCTGGGAAACTAGGAACATTACTTGGGCTCATCCATATAGTATCTACATTGTTGACATTTGTTTCAAACAATTAACTTAACAGATACAATATTGCTTAGATCCTTGGTTACGTTGTTAAAAAAACTTAATTTTCGCTTATATACGAAAATGCAAAAGTCCTGAAATAAGTTGAACCTGCTTAAATATATGGACTAAATGCAAAATTAAATTTAAAACATGAAATCTAAATTAGCAATTCATTATATCTTG
This sequence comes from Margaritifera margaritifera, assembly GCA_029931535.1. Lineage (NCBI taxonomy): Eukaryota > Metazoa > Mollusca > Bivalvia > Unionida > Margaritiferidae > Margaritifera > Margaritifera margaritifera. Next base: position 33,860 of record JAQPZY010000545.1, read on the forward strand.
AAATGTCTTCAATCAGATTTGTTAAAACTGAGTTCAAACTTAATGTCTTCTGCATGTGTTTTTGTTCATAAAGTGGCCAGTTTTAGATTTTACACCTTAAATTTATTTCAGTGTTGTATTTTGTTATTAACTTCATAAGCATGATGAGATATAGTAGACACAGTTGAAACACTGGGTTCCATGCGAACTTGTTCTCTATTTTATTTTTATTCACAAAAAATATTTTGTTTTTAAAATATTAGTAATACCATTGGTAAAAGTTTACTCTTTATTGTAGCAAGGGATCATTGTATTGTGTAATTTGTAGCTCAGGTTATGCTGCCATCCCTGCAGGTAGAGGGGGCACATATTTCGGAGGATATCTTGTGCAAAGATTTTACCTTCATGTCAAGGGGAATTATAATTCTTCGTCTTGGGGTTACAATAACTGTTTATGCACAGCTTTAGCCTTTTCTTATGCATTGCCTCAATATGTCATTTGCTGGAATCATTCTGGTATTATGGAAGTATAATAGAGAATGGGTGAGTAAAATACAGCACAATCTGTGAGTTTAGTACAAGGACTGAAGGCCTGTTTCCTGGAGACAAAAAGCTTGTATTTATTCAGCTCATATGCGTCTACCTGCCTTTGAATTTTCATATGCTGTAAATTCTTGGATCTTATCAAAATTACTGTTTTTTATTTTAAAAAAAAAACACAGTTTTAAATGATACATATATTTTAGTTATATTTGGTCGTACCAACTAAAATGGTCCATAAGAAGATTGTATTCTTCATATATATGTATTATTTTATTTATTCAAATTTGAATTTCAAGTCATTTTCCATAGGCTTATATGAGTACATCAGTATTCTCAATTGTACAACATCACTATGTTGGTCAATCGCACTGCTTCCCTTCTCCTCACACTCTTCAGGACCACCAAGCACCTTTTTTAAATCTGCAAAAACCCCGACTGTGCCTGGAAGGTTGGCAGGTATCCTTGTATATTTTAAGTACCCTGGGTAACTACACATTTGACACAAAACATTGATTTTCACATTCTCTAATCAGAATTACCAGATATGTCTGATTGACACAGCTAATTAGAGTTGTAGCTTCTTGAGACATTGTCACCACCAAAGTGAAGACACCAGCAGATATTTCTACAAGTATGCAGTAACTTTTTCACACGAAAAATGTTGCGAACTGAGATGGTTTAAATGTTGATTAATTTGTCCATTTATGTACAATTGTACATGATATTTCAGCACGCCGTATGAAAGTTTTGAGAAGGCCAATCTAATAGCTGCATGCAACCAGAAATGTCACTGTACCAAAGATGTTTACAAGCCAATATGTGGAGTTGATGGCATTATGTATTTTTCTCGTTGTTATTCTGGGTATTCAGGCTCTTTCCAGGGAGAAAATCAAAAGGTATGTCATGGGAGCAGGACTTTGAAAATTCACTAAAATTCACTACCCAGTCCGGCAAGTTTTAAATATTTGGACTTTCCCAGAATAAACTATAACTCATCCAGCTGTTATAGAAATATAAAAACTGACAATGTTAAAGGACCCTTAATTCAATGATGTGAAACGGCCCCCTTCTAGCACCTTGTATGTAATGTCCCCTTTGCAAGTAATTACAAATTGAGACCAGTCTGCTCTCTCTCTCTCTCTGGTACGTGTTATTAGTATGAAAAGTGAAAACCAAAGCACATGTATGAACTTCATCAAAGCAAATGGAAAACTATACTTGCATTGGAACTTCAATGAACACAGTCATTAATATTTCTTTTCATTCCAGTGCAATACTGTTCAGCTCTGAATCAGAAATCAGCCAACTGTGCAAGCTATGGAAAATTCGCTCAACCACCAGAAATTTCATTTGCAGTTTTGAGTTTGGGTGAGTGCATTTTCATCCCCTAGTGTGGGTGGTTTTGTGAATCGTACTGTTCCTCGTCTTTATCTGATTGTCTCCGGTTGTTTGTCTTGGTCTCGTTTGATGGTTTCATTTATCATATAGTAACTCGAGAAGCATTTGGTGATGTAATGTTTAATACGACCTTCCATGTAAACAATGTTATAGAATACAGATTGAATATCAGTTTCACTTCCCTTTTTGAGGAACAAATGGATGAGAAAAACTAAACAATGTTGGTAAGTTGTCACAAAAACCAGAATATCCCCCTATGCTAATCAAAATGTTCTTTTATCTACTTCACCACACTGTTCAGTTACTCTCTGCTAATACGCAACATCTTATTCATTAAATAATAATCAAAACTTTGTACTGACCAGCATGTTTTTGATTAACAAAATATGTCCCACCACAAATATGGTAAAAAGCATATACAGAAAAAACTTGTCAATAGTGGCCTGTGAAAACAATTCGAATAAAAAAAATAGAGAGAGTCCTTTGATCACTGCTGAGAAATTTTAACGTCAGGAAGATTCAAATTAATTTTGTCCGTTATGCATTCTCAGCATCAGTGGAAAGGATGTAATGCTTCGACGATAATTACAGCTAGATCTTTGCCCTGATTTTACTGACAAGGTGGTTTTGCACCATGATTGATAATTATTTCATAATTATTTTAATTACATGAATGCAACGTTTTACCAAATTGATTTTTACAATGTGCATGTGATTTTTAAATGAAAATATGAAATATTAAAATTAATTAATATGCGTTCATACTTTATGCGTAAATATTACTCACAACTGTTGTGATCTTCTCTAGAAGGGCTATCTCCATAAGGCCACTTTTACTGCTGCAGAAGGGTGGGCCTTATACGAGGGGGACCACTATAGTCAATTTCGGCATGGACTGACAGATATAACCTTCCACTTTTTAAAAAAAGGTACTTAAATTAAAAATTATAACTACAAAACCTGGACTGGTATTAGATTTCTTCTTTTCCAAAATGCTATGGGGTGAACTAGTAAAAGTATAATATAGTACCAATTTTACCTACTGTGCCTAGCAGAAAATTACAACAATGTACTTGCAAAAACAGAAATCGGAAAATTTTACAGGAATTTCCACTTCTGATGTCGTCTGGTATAAATTTTGGTTTCAAACTCAAATTGACATTCATACCTGCTCAGATTACTGACCTCTCATGTTGTCAAGGTTTTTATTGTATTCGCTTACACATAAAGAAGTTTGTACCCCCCCCCCCAACCAACTGATTTTAAAAATGAAAAGCTTCAAGGATATAAAAAATGATCAATAGCTCAAATCTTAGTCATTTCATTCATCAATTTATAATTTCTAACCAGATTGTCACCAAGGGGTCTCTAACACTGTCATTTTATTTGTGTCTCAAACCAAATGGGAGTTTCTTTACGAACATGACTGCCATATTTGCATGGGTGAGTCTATTTTTTTCAGACAACAGGAGTAATTTTGCTCCTAATCTGCGATAAGTGCCGAATAATTCTGTAAAATTCCGTAACTTTGGTTGTTACATCACTTGAATACTCTCTCATTATAAGGCATCTCAGAATAACACAGTCCCTTTCATAAGGCAGCTATAGTTAATAAATTCCATTTCATTAGCTAACGGTAATATTATACAAAATACCTCAATATAACATGGATATGACAGAACCAGGACATCAAATCAGTAGATTTCAAAATTTTAATAAGTAGATTGGCTTCTAAATCAGTCAGATTCTTTTATCAAAATAAATGTTACAAGTTTTAAGGGGATTTAAAGCACAAATAAATGCATTTTTTGCCATAATATGCATTCTCTTTGTATTATAATACAACAGCAGGTTTTAAACATGAAATCAGATTCCGGTGGTAATTGTTACAATAATAATGAATTAATATGATTCTGTATATATAATTAAATATAAAAGGAAGAGTTGTATATCTCATAGTTCACTGCAAAGATTTTTTTTTTAAATTCCACAAAAATTTGTAGTTTCCTTCACAAATTCACTGCTTGTGACCACTGATGAAATTATTAAGTTTCACATAACTTTAATCAGTTTAGTAAAATGATCTGTAATGATGAATGGTAAATTGTGCTCTGCAACAAAATGTTGCAAAGTCTCTGCAAGTCCTACTTTATCCCATTTTGGATCCAATCTCAAACAAGGCCTTCAAAGTAGAAATATTTGTTACAGAAGAATCATTGCTCCAATGCAATAGTGTCTGCATATGCCTGGTGATATAATTTCTTATTCCGTATACTATTTTAAAATCAATTTTACACGAAACACACAATACAAACTCAAGGACCTTTGCACAATTGCCTGCAACCAACTTAAACTCTGATTTCCAAACAACTTTGATCTTGTTGTAATATTTCTTAGCCATTGGATTTTTAGCATTGGGAGAAAGCACACATTTCGGCATTTTGACCTCAATTGACTGAAAAAGGATAAGAGTTAAATATTCCTCTTAAAACATCTTGTAAAACACAAAAACAATTAAACAAGACAAAAATTAAAATACTTATGTCAAGTGGTTTTTGCCAATATTATTGTTTGGTCAGTCTCTCCTTTTTTATCTCACCTCTGCCAATGGTCGGCCGATTTTTAATTGAAGACTCACAAGCCATCAAAGACTACCTTTGATTCCTTTATTACTTATAACATCTCAATAAATACCCCAGCATTGGCCTTAAACTCTCCAAATTACATACAATAAGGTATTCAATTACAGCTTGTTGTGTACACATATCAGTTGTTGTGTAACAATTCTTAATCAGATTGCTCAGCATGCCATACTTGCCATATTCCCAGACAGTGTTGGGGGGAAGGGTTTGAGATTCAAAAAGTGTGTTTTGAGGTCCCAATGGGGGTCAGTGCGCGTGACCCCACAAAAGCGACGTCATCCAAATGAGAATAAGCTATCTTTACAAATCAGCCTATAGCAGATTACTGGAAATTCAAATCTGAATAAACGAAAATACAATCTGTTTTTCTCTGAAGCATGTAAAATACTTTAAAAAAAATAAAATAAAAAAAAGAGATAGACTTAGCATTGTCAAATAACATCACCACAAACATGGTCACAACCTCACATACATTAAATACAAAAACACACCAAGTTGCTTTCAATAGTTTCCATACTATAGTTGATTTGACGGTAATGCAAGTGACATTTGTTTTTTGCACATATGCAAACACTTTTCCTACGCGAATTTGCTTCCACTTCTATGTTGGCGCAAGCAATGGCCAAAGTCGCTAAAAGTGATTAAAGCTGTTTGATGGTAATGAATATCCATTTCGAAGCAATGAATCTGCCAATTAAATCTGCTTAATTTATTCATAAACTCTCCAAATTATTTGCGAGCTGCCGTTTTCCGAGCGTGTCTAAATATGTCTATTTCCGGAAGTTCTCTGTGGTTCGTGCCCCTGAAATAAAGGCCACGTGACGTAAGATTGGAATGTGACAATTAGGTCAAAGTTTACTCTAGAGATATATCGTGTATGATGTCCCTGTATTATTCATATTTGCATATGCAATACAAATCATTTCTTTCAAACGCATATCGACTGCAATAAAATACTTATAAATAATGATGGCAAAAATATGAAAGAAAAAAATATGCATTTTTTTTTTTCAAGCTGACTGATAAAATTATCATATTTTAAGGTACTGTAAGTTTTAAAAGATTTTTTTGTTTATGCCTTTTTCATAACAATAGATTTTGTTCCCTTAGGCCAAAAATAAAAAAGAAAAAATTTTCCGGTCGGTCGACCGTCCCCTGTTTCATGTTGCTGACCCTAGCACTCCCCTCCCCTCCCCCAACATTTTTTTTTTATTATTAAAAAAGAAAATCACATTGCCAAAATGATTTGTGCATCTAACTGATGCGGTTTTGACCAGTACTTTGAAGCCTCTGAAATTTTTATTTGCTTTATAAATAACGCTTTAAAAAAAAAAAATATTAATTATAAAAAAAAAAATCACATTTGCTGAAATTGATTTGTGCATCTAATTGAGCGGTTTTAGCCCAGTACTGTTTAAGGGCTATAAATATCTTATTTATTTATATATAATTGTTTAAAGGAAAAAAAAATTATAAAATAAACTTCACATTGCCGAAATTGATTTTTGCATCTATTGAGCCAGTTTTGCCTGGTACTTTGAAGCACTTTATGGTACTTTGTAGCACTTTAAATATTATTTGATTTATATATAATGTTTTAAAAAAAAAAAAGTACTTGCCTACACTTATTTTAAAACCAGTGCAATAGGAAACACATATTATTTTTTTTTTTGGTCTTATATTAAAATATTACAATGAAAAATTGCATACTATATAGTTTTTCATTGGATTTAATTTTTTCTAACATGATATAAGAAGTGCATGTTACAATGACCCGTTTTTTACATTGCCTTTGCCATCTAAAAAATCTGTTTTCAGTTTCCCTTGCTAATCAAAAGGTAAAGAAACCAAACACGTGAACAGTAGGCCCTCGGCTTGATGGCTATCACTCCCACCAGGGCCACAAAGTGTATGGACATGAGTTAAATTTGCCATTATCATTGTATTTTTTCTATTGATTTGTATTAGGTATTCAAATATGTCTTAATCAGCACTTACTGTCACTGTCAACAAATGCTAGTGACCCAGTTGATTACGTCAGGATCTCAAACTCAAGCGTGTGAGGTCACGAGAAAACATGGCGCACGAATCAAAGGTAAAACCACAAGTAGTAGAACGGTTGACAATAAATTACATGCAAGCTTGTTAATCTAATTTCTGTTTTTGTTAGGGACTGTAGTTTTCCTTCTAGCATATAAAATTCTACAAATTGTTCCCTCATGCAGTGAAGTTTTTAACTGGTAATGAGGCAAGTTCAGAAGTCATATACATGTAAGGTATGCTCTCTAATTTTACAACTTTTAATTTTTCAAAGAAAACAGCAGTGGATCTATACAAAGGTTTTATGCTGTAAAGTGCGTAATTTCATCTTGCTTTTTTTTTTTTTTTCTTTTAAAAGATGTAATAGTACCAAACGTTTTGACAGATATGATGTTGCAGCCTTTCAAACTGGATGATCATGGAATAACACTTACAGATGTTTTTAAAGACTTATGAGAGTGATTTTCGAATGTTGAATTAAAAAAAAAAAAAGCCTTTGCCAAATAGGTAAATAGTCACATTTGTTGTCCAGGTTACATAGTACAGTGTTGCTGCATCGTAATCTATTTCAGTTGGATGATACTTGCTTCATACAAGAAGCAGAGAAGGAATTAGGATTTTATTCTGAGAGGATTTGTTTAGAAGAGGTGGTTCAGTTTTAATTCAAATGGCTAACATTCTTGTTTTTCATCTAATAGTGTACCTATTTTAACAGATGGGGAGGGGGAAACCTTTAACCACCTGACAACATCCCCCCTCCCCCAAATGGATTTCTATATGAAGTGAAGTTAAAAACTCTAAACCCTACAAAAAAAGTGAAGATTTCCTTCATATTCAAGAAAGAGGTCATGAGAGATTCTTTTGACTGAAGAGCTTGGCCTTTCTGTGTACCACATATTCGAGAAAGCGGCTGTGAGAGATTCCTTAGACTGAAGAGCTTGCCTTTCTGTGTATCAGCCTGAATTTTCTGGAATCTTTCCTTAATAGTAAACATTGGATATGATCTAGATAATACAATCCACTGTCGCCTTAATTTGCTCCGCGTGCAACAATTTTGCAAGGAACGCAGTATGCTTAATTTAAAAAAGACAACGTACCAGCTAATGGAATATGTTTTGTGTACAGAGTGTTTTTACAAAAGAAATTGAACAGAATATCAGTACATCATGGTACTCAATTGAGAGGTTTCATTTTAACAAACTTTTAAAAGTTATGATAGAAACTACTGATATATTGCACAAGTGTACAAAATAATGTTTAACTTTGATAAATACAGTTTTAAGCAATTATGATAAATATTGTTTCAAACATTTTATGAATTTGTATTTATTCCTTCCCACGTCGTTTCCTTTGATTTATCAGATTTTAGGGTTCCCCACTGAAATTGTATGATTAACAGCAAACCAGCAGGAGTATGTGTAATGAGTTCTAGAAGTTTTGCATATGTAAAACAATATGACATGGCTCAAAATTAGGAATTTTTTCACAAAATCACCTAAATATTATTTTCATTGATTTTGTCTAAATTTCACTGATCTTGCTAAAATCAAACAGAAGCCAGTTCAGTTTCTAATTCAACCTTTATTATTCATTAACATCAAATCTCAAAACAATAACTATATTTCACCAGCAACACGAGTCTCTCCTGCGTCACACTTTAGCCATTAGTGTTCAATTTTCCCACATTTCTGGTACTTTCTTAGTCTCTTATGTCTTCATATATATGATTGCGCTCCCTTGTCATCTAATTTTTTGCCATTTCGGTGAGCAGCTGCACACCTTGCAAATACTTCTACATGTTTACAATTGTCAGTGCATAATGCACGGATGTTTATCAACACATATATAATATTAAAACATTGTTTGGTATAATTTTGGATTATTCATTGAGTCAGATAAATTTGGTCAATGCTAGCCTGAGACCCTATAGTCCTTTTGTTATCATCATTAATGAAATCAGTGCTTGGATGTAGTGCACCTAGCTGGTTTCATGTGCGTGAGAAGGACCACTTGCTTTCACAATAATCAGATTAATTTGCTTGATGAGTGAACAAGTGTTTTTACACTTGCCCAGTTTTGTGCTGCGATCATTTATTGCTTACAGAATGCAGTGATATAATAATTTACAAGTAATTGAAAATCATTATTATCACATATTTATATGTGGGCTTTGTCTTTTTTCTCATGTGAGAAAACCTCACGAAAACATGCATAATTGAACTTGAATATGCTCATTTTCTAGATTTTAATATCACTTTGAAAATCTCTTTATTGCTGCTAAATAAGTTTTATTATAGGAACTTGTTCTTTTTCATTCTTGTCAGAAATATTTATCAAATACAAAATCAAATCCTAGTCATTTTTTTTTCCCTATTGCTCACGTGAGCAAGCTCTTGCTCCCATTCCTGCTCATGTGATTTTCACATGAGCAGACTTGCTCATGTGTGGAAATGCTTGCTCATGTGAGGGGAAAATGCTTGCTCACGATGAGCAAAATCTTGCTCATGTAGATTTTCAGATTTTGTTAGATTCTATTGCTCATGTGAGTTCTACCTAATTTGCATGTTAAAATGTACATGAGTCTAACATGAGTTAGATCTCACGTGAGAATCTTATGTGCAAAAGGTTAGCAAAATTATGGTGTGGGGGTGTAATAACATTTGTTTTTCAAACACGCATATGTTTGATGTACTTAACCTTCAGACAAATTTGGGTTGTTCCACTTAATGTACTTCACTTATGCAAATTAGCCTAATGGGCTCTCCCTTCAGCAGTGCTCAAAGGATTTGACACGACATATCACCCTAGCTAATGTGAGCCAATTCAGTAAATCTCTGAAGGGTTGTCTGTTTATCTCTGACCACCTACCTTTTAATTGTCTTTTAAACAGCTCTAATAAAGGCCCCGAGGATAGTTTTACATGAGCTCCGAGCAAGACTGTTTACTTTTTATGCATACCACAGTGTAGGAGCATATATCAGTGTGATGAAGAGATGTACATTTTTGTTCTGTTATTTTTTTTGTGGGAAAAATATTTTTTCTCTAAGATTCCTGAAAATCTTATTTTTCGAAACCCGACCGTGTCGGGGGGTTTGGTAGTCCAAAATCGTGTTTTTCGCGTGACACGTCGTGTTATGGCATGCATGCAATGCATCATTGCATTGGTCTTTGCATTGGTGGAACAGTTCTTATCCCCAGTAGACTGTTTTGATTGGTTACAGTATAAAGTGACCTCACCTATGTGACAGTCCTCTTCTATGACTCCCATGAACGGCATTATAGTGAGATAATACTGTATATGCAATATCATATGGGTATCATGAATTACATATACAACATAGTAATTAGGGTGGTAAAGAGAGGTTTGTTTTTAACATGTTGACTGTAAATTGATATGGTATGCTTTTGTTTTTTATCACAATGACATCAAGCTTTTGCATTTAACTCCATTTCTCTGACACTATCAGTGGAGGCAGGAGCTATGGTTAGTGTGCCACACTCAATATTCAGATCCTACCACTGGATCAGTCCAGGTCCACCACAATATCTTTGGGCAAGGCACTTTAAACCAATTGCTTTGGCACTCTTTAACCTATTTGTGTTGCTATGCCTTTAAAAGGAAAGCAAACCAATCTGACATTATCGCATGTACAATCATGAATGTGCATTCATCTTATGTACTTTTCATTACCAGCAAAAGTAGGTCATATTGACTTACTTTTCAAATTACACTGAATGTCAAGTTTTTGCATTAAGCTCCTTTTTCTCTTACTCTGTTATTCATTCAGCAATGAAATGCGACAGATGCATGTATTCTGTTTAGGACTCATATGCATACTTATAAAATGTGGGTCACAGTGAGATCAGGGTTCCCATGGGTCAAGTTAACTTTTCAAGGAATTTTCAGTTTTATAGAAAGCCAGAGAAAAGTTAGGGAATTTTATTATAAGTCAGGAAAAATAGAAATTGTAGGAAACAGTCATAAAAAGTCAGGAAAGTTTGGACTCTCATTCAGGGAAATTTTATTATGGACAAGTGTTTGGAAATATGTTGTGTCCATGGCTAGTGTTAATTACTTATTCATGATTTCACATTTGCTTCAGCGCAAAATATTTGAAGTTCCCTCTGAATTTATGTTATGCTAGTAATGCTGTTGTTTCTAATCCTGTAAACGTTTTGGTTACATTGCATCTTATCATCAGAGAAACATGGTCAATTCCAAATGGAAAGTATGTGTGTGTGTGGCATGAAACATGTTGTCAGGGAAAATTTGCCTTCGGTCAGGGAAAAGTCTGGGAGTTTTGATTTCAGTGACATATGAGAAACCCTGGAGCTATCTATTGTCAATACCATGATACTTTTCCACTATCAGTGACACCATCAATGTTATCATCAACAGTTTGTTAAGGTGTTGACTACAGTTATTCAGCAATGCTTTGATTGTGGAGTAAATATGCATGTCATAGCCATCTTGTCTTGCTTTGGTGACTACATTTGGGCTTTGATTTTGATTTGGCAGAACTGACAAGACATAACATTTTCCATAGAATTCTGGTCATATATGACATTCAACTAAAATTTAAAACTTTCTATATGGGTTTTTGAAACATCATTTGTTCAACATCTTGTGATTAAATTGATGTTATAAATATGTATGAAGTGTGAATATAGTATGGCCCATTTGCATCCATCTTGTCACTTATATCGTATCATCATGTTCATTTCAAATTATATTTCTGCTCAATAACTTTAGAGGACTGCATGCATGAGTTGATGCCAAATTTGGTGTTACGGCTTCATATAAAGATAATATATAAAAAGTTGAATGTTTACTATTTTCCAACAAAATTTAATGGAGTTATGTTTGACTGCATTGTTAGTGTCACATATACCTTATTAGCACATATAGAGTTTCGAGTTTCAAATTTTCCAGACAAACAAGTCAATTTGTTCTAATTTAGTTTCTGGTATTTTAGATGGACCCAAACTGTAGCTGTGTGTCACATGACAACGTGGAGGATTACCCAGGATATGAAGCCACAGAAGGGAAATGTGATAGCAGCTGTCACTATCTACCTGTTTTATGCCAATCTTTGCTGTCATGATGGCGCTTAAATTTGTGGCCAGTTATGTCAGCATTATCAGCAAACAATGAGGTACGTTTTGATAGAATTTGGCCAGTATGACAGCATTTATCAGCAACAGTGAGGTAAACTTTGATAGAATTTGTGGCTAGAATGCCAGCATTAACAGCAACAGTGAGGTAAGCTTTAATAGAATTTGTGGCTGGAATGCCAGCATTATCAGCAATAATGAGGTGAGGTTTTGTAGAATTTATCTTAGGTCTGTAAACAGAAAGGTTATGATTGGACAAAATATGCACATTTGCAGATAGATACACTCACATTAGGAATTTTGGAAAGTGATTTTGATGGTTCTGACTTAGATTGGTAGTGCAGTGATTAGCCAACCAATAAAGAACACAACACAATAGGTCCACAGTTAAAATAATGTGAAAAAACAGATCCGAGTAATACCATTTTGGAATGCAAACAGTTACACTGTGTCCATTTAGGTGTGCACTGTAATTACCTTTGAAATAAAACATCTAAGTCATGGACTACATAGTTTTGAATGTGATGGCTGTATTATAATCTCTTCACAAATATTTTATCTTTTTGCACACCTCAACTTATCATAATTGTTAAACCATTATCCTATTTTTCCTAATCTTTAATTATGAGAAACAGAGTATTTATCAATAGCAAGTGAACTTATTTCCACACAAAATTGCTGAAATATTATGGATTGCATTATTTAATGCTTGGTTTTTATGGTTAGTTCATCATATAGACAAATGACAAAGATATTGTATTTACTTTTGATAAAGAAAATACCAAAACACATTAAAAGGCACACAAATAAATTAAACATGAATGTATTTTGGATATTGTACCATTTTTATGACTTTACTCTTTAGATTCACAATGGACTGCATTGCATTAATATAATAGCAGGCCAAAATAAACCTCACCCACCTGTCCTACTTTTAGTCACTCAATCTGACATTCATGTTAGTGGAGACAACTTTAAAGAACTTCTGTATTTGCAAGGAGGAATTATCTAAAAAGATCGCTGATTCATACCCTGCACACAAACATTATTTGATACATAAAGGTATTGTAATTTGTTACTGGTTACTGGATATCTCGCAATGCCACTGGTATTTGGAGATCTCTTAGGCTACTGGTTTTTGAAGATCTGTATTGCTCCTGGCATTTGGAGATATGTTATCCTTACTAGTATCTGGAGATCTGTTGTGCTTCTGGTATTTGGAGATCTGTTATACCTAATTGGTATTTGACGATCTTTTAGGAGATTGTTCAGAACCACAGTCGTCAGACAGGGATGCCTTCTCTCACCAACTCTCTTCAACATCTACCTGGAAAGGATCATGTCCGATGCCTTGGAAGACCGTGGGGGCAGTGTCAGTGTTGGAGGGGAGAACAATCACCAACCTGCACTTCGCGCTGATGATATCGATGGCTTAGCAGGAAATGAAACAAGAACTGGAAACCTTAGTGAACCGTCTCAGCCAAGCATCACTAAGGTATGGAATGGAAATCAGCGCTGAAAAGACAAAGCTAATGACAAACACCCAAGTGGTATACAAAAGAAAATTAGAATGAGATGGACAGAAGCTTGGCACATTGACAAGCTTCAAGTACTTAGGTGATATTGCCTCTGGTGAAGGTTCAAAACTGAGGTTCTTTCCAGGATTGGGCAGACAACTACTGCACTGGTTGCTCCGCTGAAGTTGGAAGGACAGCAACATACATGATTGGGTCCAAGATCAAGCTTATGCGCTCCCTTGTCCATATTCCTGTATGCATGTGAACTGCAGAACTTGAGAAGAATGATCCATGCCTTACAGATCAGATGCTATAGAAGGATCACTGAAAATCTCATACTTAGATCATGTCTCTAATGAGGGGGGTAGTGCGCATTTAGAAACCCAAGGTGCAATTGGACCATATGAAGACCTGCTCACCCACCCTAAAGAAACGCAAAACTAAGATGGTATGGTTTACGTCTCACACTCATCTGGCCTGTCAAAGACAATCTTACAGGGCACAGTGAGAGGAAAACGAAGGAGATAGAAGAAGAGATCTGTTATGCTTACTGGTATTTGGAGATCTGTTATGCTTACTGGTATTTGGAGATCTGTTATGCTTAACGGTATTTGGAGATCTGTTATGCTTACTATTATTTGGAGATTTGTATATACTGACTGCGCACTTGAAGATATGTTTTGCTACTGGAATTCTGCCATTTCTTTCACATAATTATGTTTGTGGAAATTATGACCTGCTATTTCAACATACACTTCATTAAAGTCAAGATTGAATATGACTGGAATTAGTGTGTTCAATGAAATATAGTGAACAAGTGACTAGGCAACAAGACCTGGGACACGCTGTGATAGTAGATTTATAGCATGCCCCAGACATAAATAGTTGCCAATTAGCAAAGAATGGCTGCAAGGCTGGGTAAAACTATAAAATCTAGTTCTATCATTGAAATTGTTGTTAAATCACTTTTGGGGTTTTACAGATTTTCTCTTTTCCTCCATTGTTAAATTAGAGATTTCATTATGTTGTTATTGAAAGTCTTTTTCTTCAGACATTCTTGGTTAAAAAAATATCTTTCATTAACTATATATGATTACCGGAATAATTTTTATTGAGCAGATGTGGCCACCATCGAAGACAAATCTTTGACCTTTGGGCATTACAGTGGATTATTGCTAGCTGTTTATGTACAACCTGGCTTGGAAATCATTATAGTTTTCTGCAAGAGCTCCAAGTAAGATAAAACATGATATTGCTAAAAAAGTTTTCTTGTATTCTCAAACAAAGACGTATCTGTTTCCACTCAAAGGTGATAGGTTTTCATAATGTTGTCATTTAATTTTCAGCAATATTGTACTTTTATTTATTCAGATCTACATAGGTGTTGCAAGCTGCAAAAGTTTAAGAGTCCCACGAGAAAAATATTCTAAAATCTATACAGTTTTTGAAAATTTCTAGAATATTATATAAAGATATGGTAATGAATCAAAAAAAGAAAAGATAACAAGCGAAAAGAAATGCCTTAGTTATGAAGTCATATGTCTATATTAGTTATGGAGTCATATGTCATATATTTAGTTATGGAGTCATATGTCTATATTAAGTGATGGAGTCATATGTCTATATTTAGTTATGGAGTCATATGTCTGTATCTAGTTGATAGAGTATGTCTATATTTAGTGATGGGGTCATATGTCTGTATTTAGTTAATTGAGTCATAAGTCTGTATTTAGTGATGGAGTCATATGGTCTATTATTTAGTTATGTCTAAGTCTGTGTTTAGTTATGGAGTCATATGTCTATATTTAGTTATGGAGTCATAAGTCTGTAGTTATGGAGTCATAGAGTCATAAGTCTGTGTTTAGTTATGGATGTCATATGTCTGTGTTTAGTTATAGAGTCATATGTCAGTATTAGTTATGGAGTCATAAGTCTGTATTTAGTTATGGAGTCAATATGTCTATATTTAGTTTTAGAGTCTTATGTCTGTCTTTAGTTATGGAGTCATAAAGTCTGTATTTAGTTATGGAGTCAATGTCTATGCTTAGTTATGGAGTCATATATCTATGTTTAGTTATGGAGTTCATATTTCTATATTTAGTTATGGAGTCATAAGTCTGTATTTAGTTATGGAGTCATATGTATAAGTTTTAGGATACGGGGTCGTATGTCTGTGTATCAATTGTGGGAGTTGTTTGTCCATGTTTAGTTATCCAGGAGTAATTGTGTCTGTGTTCAGTTTTTGTGCTCAGTCATGTTAGTGCCCAGGCCCTGGGCATTGTTTATCTCTCCACATGTTGTGCAATGATCTAAAGATCATTTACAGATATAAAGCCAGTTTTTCTCCTCGGTTACGAACACGATAAGAGACCTTTCTGAAATTTTGTCAAGCCCAACCCACAGTAAATTTGCATTAGAAAATATGTTCTAATGTATGAAAAAATGTGGAAATTATACAGACCTATTACTCTAAGTAAGCGTAAAATTAATCTCAGATTTGACCAAAATCAAGAAATAGCTACTACAAATTCCCTATATATTTCCTATATTTTAGTTCAGTTTGTGGGGAACATTCCATAGATGATGTCCCATGTTATGTAATATTATATAACCACTCACAACAGGCTTCATTTTATAGCCCTCCAAATGGCTATGGGTGATAGGATAAGGAGTTGATTAGCAAGGTTGATTGGCATGTCAGAAAGATTATGACTTTATATATTTATAAATTAAGTCTTCTCTTACAGTCAAAGTTGAAATGGTTGATTTACACAGAATATATGAAGTTCAGATAGGCAGTTAGAGAACCTGTCACCAAAATATTATCATAGTATTGGATCAGTATCTTATTTGAACTACAGCATCTGATGAAATCGATATCAATTCTCAGCCTGCAACATTGGTATTTTTACTGGATAGGCACTGACCGATTCATGCCGCATTTTGGACTTTGATTTTATCAGATAAAGGCTTTGAAGTCAAACCAATGTGCAGTTTTTAGGGGGTAGTAGTATATACAGTGATAATTCATCGAATACCTTGGCCATACTACGTACATTCTACATGATACATAAAAAGAAAAAGATTAACAATGTGTTACGACTCTAGGGGTAATGTAACAGAATAAAGACATAAACAAGCTTTCAAGATTAAAATGCAAATCTTTAATTCCTAAAATATTAAAAGAATTAAAATAGTTCAACAAACAATCAAAGTGAAAGAATTAAAATAACTTACAGTATAGAATATCCTAAAAAGTCCTAAATTGTTTTAAAGTTCACTTCCTGATGTTAATCCGAGTAATCCGGATGAAGTATTCCGAATGAAAATAACCTGTACTGTGTTTACATTGACAAGTTCTGATGTAATCCAAAATAATCCTTGCAAGTCTGGAATCTTCACAAGTTTTAGAATAATGTCCGATAATTCCACGGAGCTGTTTAGTAATTCAGATGAATTACTAATTAATTAATTCCACACTGAACTGAATAATTTCAATAACCTCTCTTCATTCAAGCAATTGTAAAGAATGACTTAATTCACTGGGACTATCTTCTATTTATACACCACTAGTGCGCAGAATCAAATAAATCCACAATGCAGTTCCTGTCAGCATTAGAAGCCTTTGGAATGTAATTTACTTCAAGTAAACACAATTTAATTCTCAAGAATGCTATTTTATACTGGAATTAACAGTCAACAAGTTGTTATTCATAAGGAAACAAAAGTACACTGTATCTAGGTTATCTGCGCGAGACAAAATCACGTGATATTTCCAACGTGTGACCTTACGATGTTAATTTCCGAAATACACAGCTAAACGCTCCTTTCGCGCGCAATAGATCAAGTGACCACTTATTGATCGAGCAGAAGTCTTATTTATACTGATATGCTAACCTTTGTTTAGACAAAAAAAAAAACAGAGATCATAAATTAGTAAATTAAATTATTATAAAAAGTAAAAGAGGCTTTGATTCCGGTAACACCCTCAACCATCAACGGAAAAAAATAAGAGATTTATGCAATAAAAACTTATTTTTTTAATATGTACTTCCAGACATACAAGTAATTAAATATCAAAAAGAAAATTAATACATGATAGTCATAAATACAAAACAGTGTAACGGTGGTATTATACACATGAAAATACCATTATCGATTAAATTTTACTAAGAAATAGCCGTAACCTTAGCTTCTATTGATTTTATTTGTCCATGTCTCACAATCATGCCCTGAAAAGGTAACACAGGCACGATAAAAGTCACTTTAATATTGATGATCAGGTTCGCTTCGCTGAATCTCTTGAAGAATGGTTCTATTAGATCTTGCCACATGTCGTTGCAGATGATGACATCATCGATGTATGCATCGCAATTTCTATTTGGATGTTATTATATTCATCAGACGTTGGAAACTTGGGGAACCTTCATCCCAAATGGTACGACTTTGTATAGGTAAAGTTCTGGAGTCGTGAATGCAAATTTTTCTTTCTCTCTGTAAGTGAATTTTGGTAGAACCTTTTCAATAGGTCAATATCTTGCGACGTATTAGTCATTTCCAATCCTGTCTAGAAACTGGAAATGAATATGTCCCGGTGACTCTATTTACTTTCTATACTCTATACATGTACGGAAAGTGTTATTTTGTTTCTGCACTGAAACATGGTAAACTCTAGTCACTTTTATTTGGTTCATGTAGAATGTCTGTAAATAAATATTCATTTTCTTCTATCAACTATTTCAGTTCGTAAATCTCAGGCGGCAGTATGTGCGAAGAGTAGTGACTTCAAATCATCCTATCGATTTCTCATCTCATTCAAATCTTCTAATGTGTGAGACATATACTACTAAAGTAATCGATAATTTATATGGCTATTCTCTCTCTACATATTGTTCTAACCATTCTAACATTTTGACAAAGTTGTTTCTGCCTTTCTCCTTCCCAGTAGTATTAATAATAATTTAAATTCCTAACTTTTTGTCAGTATTATAAGGACCAAAATACTTAACCTAAAGAGGATTTTGTGGGTATAGGTAGCAAAACTTAATACTCTATTATCCGACTTAAAAAAAACTCCTACACTGACCCCCTCAAACATACAACAATAATTATAGACCTTCAACCTACCTCCCTTCCAGTTCACAATAATTCCCAATTATATACTCACTCATAACAATATGTTACAATAATTCGTTCTAAAGTCTGATATAAGTATCAGCTTCATAAGACCAAACAGTGTGAAGAACCCGACCAAAACGTCTCACTATGGTCTCCAGTTTTTAATATTCCACAAAGGAATATCTTTTATAAAACTTGTAGACGCACACTTCGCCGACAAGTATTGGTTGCCTAACATCGTCTCATTTATTCCTAACGACAGACAACGATTTTTCATGGACTACACTAAGTAAATTCCCTGACGATAGGATTTATTAACTACTATTTTACCAACTGACCACTCATATCACCAGCAATTACCCCTAAGCAACTCTCTGTTTCCGTTCAAGGACTTCACTCGTCCAATGAAGTACAAATACCTTCTTGCGTGGCTTCATTTCAGTCATAGCCCCCTGAAACAAACAGAGATATCCGAATCTTCCTGTTGTAAGACATCTAGTGCTTGTCTTATACACCCTGACTATTTTTATGAGACATAGTAGTGCGAAAAAGAGTATTACACTTAATAAACTGATTGAGGAGCAGAAGTGACCTCATGAAAAGCCTGACCCACAAAGGTGTCCGCTAAAGGAAATACATCCTGTTCAAACAACAATATTCTCAAGACAATTAGCGTTGCCATAGCTCTAGTAACTTCACAAAGCTGGATTTAACCAGGGATTTCTACTTCAATATGATCAACTCTTTGATCCATACTAAGCTTGTTAGTTACAAGTGGATTAACCACGACCTTATCTTTAGCTAGGTCATTACCTAGTAATAAATGGATGCCCTTAATAGGCAAAGAAGCCACTGCTTCCTATGATCACAGGTCCCGAACTAAGTCTGAGTGACAAATTAACACAATGAAGAGGGACAGAAACATATCCACAATCTACCCCTGTATTAATACACTTTCACAGTAGAAGACTTCTCAGAAAACGGCAAAGTACTAGCTAGACAATAGACTCTGAGAAGCTCCTGTATCTCTTAATATCTTAATAGGAGTAGCCTTATCCAAGTCACCAACAAGTGACACAGACCCTTCGACACGAATGGTTCGTTAATCCTTCATTTTAAAATCAGACTGAGGTAAACTAGCCTTCCAAACAAATATCATCATCATTGATAAATGACCCTGACCTTGACTTCTTGATACTAGAGCATTTGGAATTGCTCTATTATAATTCTGAGGCCTAAATTGCAACTTTTAAGCAATCAGAAATAACGTGTCCCTTCATCTTACAATATGAACACGTGGGCAGAGATAAGGTTTTCTGATATTCCCTATCAGAATTTTGATTCTTTTACAATCACATCACCCGGAGGTCTGAAATTACCTAACGAGTTTGAAATAATTTCTTAACAAAAAGATTGTTGAGGAAAGTTTTAGTTATCAATGGAACCGTTGTGTATTGAAGAATATTCCTTCAGCTGTGATTGGCTGCCTTTTCTAAAGTCTCAACTCCTTTCTCATAAGATACACATTAATATCGTCACTGACACAATTCTTGAAATCTTCAATCAATACCAGTTTGTTCAAGGATTATCATAATTGCCTTCAACCTTCTTAGATGTACACCATCTTGTAAACAAAACGTTTCTTTTCCCAAGCAAACATGAGTTTGATGTGTTTCCTTTTTACATTCTCTAAAGTTTTGACGACGAGTTTCAGGTACCAACTCATAAGCTCTTAAAATGTATTCTTTGACCACTTAATAATCAGCAGATTGTTCAGATGAGAGTGCAGGTATAAACATCACTAGCTTTGCCAGTTAACACACTCTGCAATAATGAGGTCCACTTCTCTTTTTGGCCATTCCAGATTCTCGCAATTTTTCTCAAAACTGAGAAAATATTTGTCTATCTCCTTTTCCTCTAAAAAGGGGGAACCTGTCTCAAATGTTTGGCCAAATCAAAGTAATGAACCCTGATTGCCATGAGAGTGCCCTTTGCTGGTCAATTCTAATTCCCTTAATCTAGAATTCTCTATCAGAATTTTGATTCTGAAATTCTCTAACTTTGTCTCTCTCTTTCTTTCCTCATTATTATCTTAATTTATCCTCTCTTGTATTCTCTTTAATTCCTTGCCTATATTCCCCTTTGTTAGCCTCTCTAGTATTTGTATCTCATTATCCCTTACTTTATCCTCCCTATCTCTTAATTTATCCTCCCTATCTCTTAATTCCTTCTGAATTTCTTCCCACTCTTAATTTATCTTCCTTCTTTCTTGTCTTTCCCTTTCCTTATCTGCCCTTCTTTCCTGCATCTGCATCTGTTCCCATTGAAGTTTGATCTTTTCAATCTCTATGTCCTTAGCTATCTGCAATTTCTTTCCCAAACTAGACGGAGATTTTTTCTTAACACTTGAAACCCCCTCTTCAAAAATACCTGATATGTACCAAATATTGAATCAAGATACTTCTAATAATCTGCTTCATCATTGGAAGCCTTCGCTCTTCAGTAAGACTATAAAGTTGAGCAATTTCAAGTAAATCGTCCTTCTTTAAGGACTCAAATTTCTCCTGGGTAGGATCAGCTAAGCAAACTCTCTACTCTGGATGTCATTATGAAAGCCTGTTAGTTTCTCCTTTATTTCTTAATCTGGAAATCAAAAAACCACTAAAATTTCAAACAATGAAATTCAAATCCCAAAAAGAAAACTTTCCTAAGTATCAAAATCTCTGAAATATTAAAACTTCGAAAATATTTAATTAAATTTAAATCTCAAAATATTTAAATTCGGATCCCGAAATTATTCTAATTTCTAATCGCGTAATACGAGCCCCCAATTTATCCTGTTACGACTCTAGCGGTAATGTAAACAGAATAAAAGACACAAACAAGCTTTCAAGATTAAAATGCACAATCTTTTTATTTCCTAAAATATTAAAAAGAATTAAAATAGTTCAACAAACAATCAAAGTGAAAGAATTAAAATAACTTACAGTATAGAATATCCTAAAAAGTCCTAAATTGTTTTAAAGTTCACTTCCTGATGTTAATCCGAGTAATCCGGATGAAGTATTCCGAATGAAAATAACCTGTACTGTGCGCACATTGATATGTTCTGATGTAATCCAAAATAATCCTTGCAAGTCTGGAATCTCACAAGTTTTAGAATAATGTCCGATAATTCCACGGAGCTGTTTAGTAATTCAGATGAATTACTAATTAAATAAATTCCACACTGAACTGAATAATTTCAATAACCTCTCTTCATTCAAGCAATTGTAAAGAATGATAATCACTGGATTATCTTCTATTTATACACTACTTTCTAAGTTGCGCAGATCAAAGAGGAAGGAGTGTCCACTTCTTCTCCGTACTTTAAGTCTTTAATACTGCGTATGTATTTCAACATACACAACAACCCTTTAGTCCACCACCACCACTCAGGAACCAGGTTACGCGTTCAGGAACTACCAAAGGCTCTAGCGTTATTCATAAAATCTTAAAGAGGTAAACTGAATCTAGGTTATCTGCGTAAGATAAAATCACGTGTTATTGGTAGTATGGAAAGTTACCTTTCAAATGTTAATTTCCAAAAAGTAACAAAGCCCAGGTCGACTTCATTTCCCGCGCAATTGATCATGTGACCACTTATTGACTCGAGCATTAGTCGTATCTATACCGATATGCTAACCCCTATTCAGACTAAACCAGAAATCATAAATTAGGAAATTAAATCATTATAAAACGGTACAAAGGTATGATTCCGTAACACCCTCATCCATCAACTGAAAAAATAAGAATTTATGCAATAAAAACTTAATTTTTTAATATGTACTTCCAACATACAAGTAATAATATCAAAAAAGAAAATAAATGAATACATGATACAGTAATGTATACAAAACAGTGTAACGGTTGTATTATACACTTGAAAATACATCATCGATTAAATTTTACTAAGAAATAGCCGTAACCTTAGCTTCTATTGATTTTATTTGTCCATGTCTCACAATCATGCCATGAAAAGGTAACACAGGCACGATAAAAGTCACTTTTATATTGATGATCAGGTTCGCTTCGCTGAATCTCTTGAAGAATGGTTCTATTAGATCTTGCCACATGTCGTTGCAGATGATGACATCATCGATGTATGCATCGCAATTTCTATTTGGATGTTATTTATATTCATCAGACGTTGGAAACTTGGGGAACCTTCATCCCAAATGATACGACTTTGTATTGGTAAAGTTCTGGAGTCGTGAAAATGCAAATTTTTCTTTCGTCTCCGTAAGTGAAATTTTGTAGAATCTTCGCAATAGGTCAATATCTTGCGACGTATTTGTCATTTCCAATCCTGTCTAGAAACTGGAAAATGAATATGTCCCGGTGACTCTATTTACATTCTATACTTTACACATGTACGCAGGTACGAAAAGGTGTTTAGTTTGTTCTTCTGCACTGAAACATGGTAAAACTCCAGTCACTTTTATTTGGTTCGTGTAGAATGTCTGTAAATAAATATTCATTTTCTTCTATCAACTATTTCACTATTTCAGTTCGTAAATCTCAGGCGGCAGTATGTGCGAAGAGTAGCGACTTCAAATCATCCTATCGGATTTCTCATCTTCCCAAATCTTCAATGTGTGAGACAAGTACTACTAAAGTAATCGATAATTTATATGGGCTATTTCTATCTACATATTGTTTCTAACATTCTAACATTTTGACAAAGGTTGTTTCTGCTTTCTCCTCCCAGAAAGTATTAATAATAATTACAATTCCCTATACCTTTTGTCAGTAGTATAAGGACCAAATACTAACTATAGAGGCGATGTTTGGGGTATAGGTAGCATAAACTAATACTCTATTATCTGATTAAAAAAAAACTCCTACACTGACCCCTCGCAGCAAACAACAATAATTGGAGACCTTCAACCTACTCCCTTCCTGTTCCACAACAATTCTCAATTATATACATCTCATAACAATATGTTACAATAATTCGTTCTAAAGCCTGATATAGTATCAGCTCAGAAGACCAAAACAGTGTGAAGAAACCCGAACCAAAAACTCTCACTATGGTCCTCAGTTTTTAATATTCCACAAAGAATAGCTTTTATAAAACTTGCAGACGCACACTTCGCCGACAAGTATTGGTGGCCTACAATCGTCTCATGTATTCCCTAAACGACCAGCACAAACGACGTTTCATGGACTACACTAAGTAATTCCCGACGATGGATCTAGGGAACTACTATTTTACCAACTGACCCACGAACGTCACCAGCAATTACCCTAAGCAATCTCTGTTTCCGTTCAAGGACTTCACTCGTCAAGAAGTAACAAGTACCTTCTTGCGTGGCTTCAATTTCAGTCATAGCCCCCTGAAACAAACAGGAGATATCCGAATCTCCCAGTTGTAAGACATCTAGTGCTTGTCTTATTACACCCTGACTTTTTTATGAGACATTAGTAGTTGAAAGAGTATCACACTATCAATTACTTAGATTGAGGAGCAGAAGTGACCCTGATGAAAAGCCTGACCCACAAAGGTGTCCGCTAAAGGAAATACATCCTGTTCAACAACAATATTCTCAAGACGCATACTTTGCCATAGCTCTAGTAACTTCACAAGCTGGATTAAAACCAGGGATTTCTACTTCAATATGATCAACCTCTTTTGATCCATACTAAGCTTGCTAGTTACAAGTGGATTAACCACGACCTTATCTTTAGCTAGGTCATTACCTAGTAATAAATGGATGCCCTTAATAGGCAAAGAAGCCACTGCTACCAATGGTCACAGGTCCCGAAACTAAGTCGATGACAAAATATACACAATGATGATGGGACATTAACATATCCACAATCTACCACCTGTATTAATATACTTTCACTAGTAGAAAGACTTCTCAGATAACGGCAAAGTAATATCTAACAATAGACTCTGAGAGCTCCTTGTATCTCTAATATCTTAATAGGAGTAGCCTTATCCAAGTCACCAACAAGTGACACAAGGAACCCTACGACATGAATGATTCGTAATTCTTCATTATAAAATCAGACTGAGGTAACGTAGGCCTCTAAACCAATATCAATCTCATAGATAAATGACCCTGACCTTGACTTCTTAATAACTAGAGCATCTTGGAACTGCTCTATTATAATTCTGAGGCCTAAATTGGCAACTTTAAGCAATCAGAAATAACGTGTCCCCTTCATCTTACAATATGAACACCGTGGGCAGAGATAAGGTTTTCTGATATTCCCTATCAGAAGTTTGATTCTTTACAATCACATCACCCTGAGGTCTGAAATTTCCTGAACGAGTTTGAAATAATTTCTTAACATAAGATTGTTGAGGAAAAGTTTTAGTTATCATGGAACCTTGTGTATTGAAAAATATTCATCAGCTGTGATGGCGCCTTTTCTAAAGTCTCAACTCCTTTCTCATTAAGATACATCTTAATATTATCACTGACACAATTCTTGAAATCTTCAATCAATACCAGTTGTTCAAGATTATATAATTGCCTTCAACCTTCTTAGATGTACACCATCTTGTAAACAACGTTTCTTTCCCAAGCAAATTCTACCATGAGTTTGATGTGTTCCTTTTTACATTCTCTAAAGTTTTGACGACGAGTTTCAGGTACCAACTCTTAAGCTCTTAAAATGTATTCTTTGACCACTTCATAATCAGCAGATTGTTCAGATTGAGAGTGCAGTATAAACATCACTAGCTTTGCCAGTTAACACACTCTGCAATAATGAGGTCCACTTCTCTTTTGGCCATTCAGATTCTCGGCAATTTTCTCAAAACTGAGAAAATATTTGTCTATCTCCTTTTCTCTAAAAGGTGGAACCTGTCTCAAATGTTTGGCCCAAATCAAAGTATGAACCCTGATTGCCATGAGAGTGCCCTTTGCTGGTCAATTCTAATTCCCTTAGTCTAAATTCTCTATCAGCAATTTTGATTCTGAAATCTCTAACTTTGTCTCTCTCTTTCTTTCTCTCATTATCTCTTAATATATCTTCTCTTTCTCTTAATTCCTTCTCTATTCCCCTTTGGATCTCATTATCTCTTACTTTATCCTCCCCTATCTCTTAATTCCATCTGAATTTCTCTTTCTCTTAATTCTTCATGACATTTCTCCCTCTCTTAATTTATCTTCCCTTCTTTCTTCCCTTTCCCTAATCTTTTCCTTTTCCTTCCCTTTCCTAATTCTTTTCCTTTTCCTCCCTTTCCCTTTCCTTATCTTCCCTTCTTTCCTGCATCTGCATCTCTACTCTGGATGTCATTATGAAAGCCTGTTAGTTTCTCTTTATTTTTCTTAATCTGGAAATCAAAAAACCACTAAAATTTCAAACAATGAAATTCAAATCCCAAAAAGAAAACTTTCCGAAGTATCAAAATCTCTGAAATATTAAAACTTTGAAATTATTTAATTAATTCTAAATTTCAAAATATTTAAATTCGGATCCCGAAAATTATTTCTAATTTCTATCGCGTAATACGAGCCCCCATTTATTCCTGTTACGACTCTAGGGGTAATGTAACAGAATAAAAGACACAAACAAGCTTTCAAGATTAAAATGCAAAACTTTAATTTCCTAAAATATTAAAAGAATTAAAATAGTTCAACAAACAATCAAAGTGAAAGAATTAAAATAACCTTACAGTATAGAATATCCCTAAAAAGTCCTAAATTGTTTTAAAGTTCACTTCCTGATGTTAATCCGAGTAATCCGGATGAAGTATTCCGAATG
This sequence comes from Margaritifera margaritifera, assembly GCA_029931535.1. Classification (NCBI taxonomy): domain Eukaryota; kingdom Metazoa; phylum Mollusca; class Bivalvia; order Unionida; family Margaritiferidae; genus Margaritifera; species Margaritifera margaritifera. The sequence goes on from JAQPZY010000545.1 coordinate 59,976, forward strand.
AAAATAACCTGTACTGTGCTGAAACTGATAAGTTCTGATTAAATCCAAAATAATCCTTGCAAGTCTGGAATCTCACAAGTTTTAGAATAATGTCCGATAATTCCACGGAGCTGTATGGTAATTCAGATGAATTACTAATTAAATAAATTACACACTGAACTGAATAATTTCAATAACCTCTCTTCGATCAAGCAATTGTAAAGAATGATAATTCCCAAGATTATTCCCTATATATCTTTACTAAGTGCGCAGAATTAAAAGGGAATGTCCTTTCTCCGTCTTTAATAATATGGTATTTCAAAATAACACAACCCTCTAAGAACCAATCAGGAACTAGGTTACGCGTCATTTACCCAAAGGTCTAGCGTACTAAAAATCTTAAAGAGTAAACATAATGTTATTGTAGTATGGAAAGTGACCTTTCAATGTTAATTTCCAAAAAGTACAAAGCCAGGTCGACTTCATTTCCCGCGCAATTGATCATGTGACCACTTATTGATCGAGCATTAGTCGTATCTATACCGATATGCTAACCCCTATTCAGACTAAAACAGAAATCATAAATTAGGAAATTAAATCATTATAAAACGGTACAAAGGTATGATTCCGTAACACCCTCATCCATCAACTGAAAAAATAAGAATTTATGCAATAAAAACTTATTTTTTTAATATGTACTTCCAACATACAAGTAATTATATCAAAAAGAAAATAAATGAATACATGATACAGTAATGTATACAAAACAGTGTAACGGTTGTATTATACACTTGAAAATACATCATCGATTAAATTTTACTAAGAAATAGCCGTAACCTTAGCTTCTATTGATTTTATTTGTCCATGTCTCACAATCATGCCCTGAAAAGGTAACACAGGCACGATAAAAGTCACTTTTATATTGATGATCAGGTTCGCTTCGCTGAATCTCTTGAAGAATGGTTCTATTAGATCTTGCCACATGTCGTTGCAGATGATGACATCATCGATGTATGCATCGCAATTTCTATTTGGATGTTATTATATTCATCAGACGTTGGAAACTTGGGGAACCTTCATCCCAAATGATACGACTTTGTATTGGTAAAGTTCTGGAGTCGTGAATGCAAATTTTTCTTTCTCTCCGTAAGTGAAATTTTGTAGAATCTTCGCAATAGGTCAATATCTTGCGACGTATTAGTCATTTCCAATCCTGTCTAGAAACTGGAAATGAATATGTCCCGGTGACTCTATTTACATTCTATACTTTACACATGTACGCAGGTACGAAAAGTGTTAGTTTGTTTCTGCACTGAAACATGGTAAACTCCAGTCACTTTTATTTGGTTCGTGTAGAATGTCTGTAAATAAATATTCATTTTCTTCTATCAACTATTTCACTATTTCAGTTCGTAAATCTCAGGCGGCAGTATGTGCGAAGAGTAGCGACTTCAAATCATCCTATCGGATTTCTCATCTTCCAAATCTTCAATGTGTGAGACAAGTACTACTAAAGTAATCGATAATTTATATGGCTATTTCTATCTACATATTGTTCTAACATTCTAACATTTTGACAAAGTTGTTTCTGCTTTCTCCTCCCAGAAGTATTAATAATAATTTCAATTTCCTAACCTTTTGTCAGTAGTATAAGGACCAAAATACTTAACCTAAAGAGGATTTTTGGGGTATAGGTAGCAAAACTAATACTCTATTATCTGATTTAAAAAAAACTCCTACACTGACCCCTCGCAGCAAACAACAATAATTGGAGACCTTCAACCTACTCCCTTCCTGTTCCACAACAATTCCCAATTATATACCATCTCATAACAATATGTTACAATAATTCGTTCTAAAGCCTGATATAGTATCAGCTTCAGAAGACCAAACAGTGTGAAGAACCCGACCAAAACTCTCACTATGGTCTCAGTTTTAATATTCCACAAAGAATAGCTTTTATAAAACTTGCAGACGCACACTTCGCCGACAAGTATTGGTTGCCTAACATCGTCTCATTTATTCCTAAACGACCAGACAACGACGTTTCATGGACTACACTAAGTAATTCCCGACGATAGGATCTAGGAACTACTATTTTACCAACTGACCACTCGTCACCAGCAATTACCCTAAGCAATCTCTGTTTCCGTTCAAGGACTTCACTCGTCAAGAAGTAACAAGTACCTTCTTGCGTGGCTTCAATTTCAGTCATAGCCCCCTGAAACAAACAGGAGATATCCGAATCTCCCTGTTGTAAGACATCTAGTGCTTGTCTTATTACACCCTGACTATTTTTATGAGACATAGTAGTTGAAAGAGTATCACTATCAATACTAGATTGAGGAGCAGAAGTGACCTGATGAAAAGCCTGACCCACAAAGGTGTCCGCTAAAGGAAATACATCCTGTTCAACAACAATATTCTCAAGAGCATACTTTGCCCATAGCTCTAGTAACTTCACAAGCTGGATTTAAACCAGGGATTTCTACTTCAATATGATCAACTCGTTGATCCATACTAAGCTTGCTAGTTACAAGTGGATTAACCACGACCTTATCTTTAGCTAGGTCATTACCTAGTAATAAATGGATGCCCTTAATAGGCAAAGAAGCCACTGCTCCAATGGTCACAGGTCCCGAAACTAAGTCTGATGACAAATTAACACAATGAAGAGGGACATTAACATATCCACAATCTACCACCTGTATTAATATACTTTCACTAGTAGAAGACTTCTCAGAAAACGGCCAAAGTACTATCTAACAATAGACTCTGAGAAGCTCCTGTATCTCTTAATATCTTAATAGGAGTAGCCTTATCCAAGTCACCAACAAGTGACACAGAACCCTTCGACATGAATGGTTCGTAATTCTTCATTATAAAATCAGACTGAGGTAAGCTAGCCTATAAACAAATATCATTCTCATTGATAAATGACCCTGACCTTGACTTCTTAATAACTAGAGCATTTGGAACTGCTCTATTATAATTCTGAGGCCTAAATTGCAACTTTAAGCAATCAGAAATAACGTGTCCCTTCATCTTACAATATGAACACGTGGGCAGAGATAAGGTTTTCTGATATTCCCTATCAGAAGTTTGATTCTTTACAATCACATCACCCTGAGGTCTGAAATTTCCTGAACGAGTTTGAAATAATTTCTTAACATAAGATTGTTGAGGAAAAAGTTTTAGTTATCAATGGAACCTTGTGTATTGAAAAATATTCATCAGCTGTGATGGCTGCCTTTTCTAAAGTCTCAACTCCTTTCTCATTAAGATACATCTTAATATTATCACTGACACAATTCTTGAAATCTTCAATCAATACCAGTTGTTCAAGATTATCATAATTGCCTTCAACCTTCTTAGATGTACACCATCTTGTAAACAAACGTTTCTTTCCCAAGCAAATTCTACATGAGTTTGATGTGTTTCCTTTTTACATTCTCTAAAGTTTTGACGACGAGTTTCAGGTACCCAACTCATAAGCTCTTAAAATGTATTCTTTGACACTTCATAATCAGCAGATTGTTCAGATGAGAGTGCAGTATAAACATCACTAGCTTGCCAGTTAACACACTCTGCAATAATGAGGTCCACTTCTCTTTTGGCCATTCCAGATTCTCGGCAATTTTCTCAAAACTGAGAAAATATTTGTCTATCTCCTTTTCTCTAAAAGGGGGAACCTGTCTCAAATGTTTGGCCAAATCAAAGTATGAACCCTGATTGCCATGAGAGTGCCCTTTGCTGGTCAATTCTAATTCCCTTAGTCTAAATTCTCTATCAGAATTTTGATTCTGAAATTCTCTAACTTTGTCTCTCTCTTTCTTTCCTCATTATCTCTTAATTTATCTTCTCTTTCTCTTAATTCCTTCTCTATTCCCCTTTGGATCTCATTATCTCTTACTTTATCCTCCCTATCTCTTAATTCCATCTGAATTTCTCTTTCTCTTAATTCCTTCTGAATTTCTCCCTCTCTTAATTTATCTTCCCTTCTTTCTTCCCTTTCCCTAATCTTTTCCTTTTCCTCCCTTTCCCCTAATCTTTTCCTTTTCCTCCCTTTCCCTTTCCTTATCTTCCCTTCTTTCCTGCATCTGCATCTCTACTCTGGATGTCATTATGAAAGCCTGTTAGTTTCTCTTTATTTCTTAATCTGGAAATCAAAAAACCACTAAAATTTCAAACAATGAAATTCAAATCCCAACAAGAAAACTTTCCGAAGTATCAAAATCTCTGAAATATTAAAACTTTGAAAATATTTAATTAAATCTAAATTTCAAAATATTTAAATTCGGATCCCGAAATTATTCTAATTTCTAATCGCGTAATACGAGCCCCCAATTTATCCTGTTACGACTCTAGGGGTAATGTAACAGAATAAAAGACACAAACAAGCTTTCAAGATTAAAATGCAAAACTTTAATTTCCTAAAATATTAAAAGAATTAAAATAGTTCAACAAACAATCAAAGTGAAAGAATTAAAATAACTTACAGTATAGAATATCCTAAAAAGTCCTAAATTGTTTTAAAGTTCACTTCCTGATGTTAATCCGAGTAATCCGGATGAAGTATTCCGAATGAAAATAACCTGTACTGTGCTGAAACTGATAAGTTCTGATTAAATCCAAAATAATCCTTGCAAGTCTGGAATCTCACAAGTTTTAGAATAATGTCCGATAATTCCACGGAGCTGTATGGTAATTCAGATGAATTACTAATTAAATAAATTACACACTGAACTGAATAATTTCAATAACCTCTCTTCGATCAAGCAATTGTAAAGAATGATAATTCCCAAGATTATTCCCTATATATCTTTACTAAGTGCGCAGAATTAAAAGGGAATGTCCTTTCTCCGTCTTTAATAATATGGTATTTCAAAATAACACAACCCTCTAAGAACCAATCAGGAACTAGGTTACGCGTCATTTACCCAAAGGTCTAGCGTACTAAAAATCTTAAAGAGTAAACATAATGTTATTGTAGTATGGAAAGTTACCTTTCAATGTTAATTTCCAAAAAGTACAAAGCCAGGTCGACTTCATTTCCCGCGCAATTGATCATGTGACCACTTATTGATCGAGCATTAGTCGTATCTATACCGATATGCTAACCCCTATTCAGACTAAAACAGAAATCATAAATTAGGAAATTAAATCATTATAAAACGGTACAAAGGTATGATTCCGTAACACCCTCATCCATCAACTGAAAAAATAAGAATTTATGCAATAAAAACTTATTTTTTTAATATGTACTTCCAACATACAAGTAATTATATCAAAAAGAAAATAAATGAATACATGATACAGTAATGTATACAAAACAGTGTAACGGTTGTATTATACACTTGAAAATACATCATCGATTAAATTTTACTAAGAAATAGCCGTAACCTTAGCTTCTATTGATTTTATTTGTCCATGTCTCACAATCATGCCCTGAAAAGGTAACACAGGCACGATAAAAGTCACTTTTATATTGATGATCAGGTTCGCTTCGCTGAATCTCTTGAAGAATGGTTCTATTAGATCTTGCCACATGTCGTTGCAGATGATGACATCATCGATGTATGCATCGCAATTTCTATTTGGATGTTATTATATTCATCAGACGTTGGAAACTTGGGGAACCTTCATCCCAAATGATACGACTTTGTATTGGTAAAGTTCTGGAGTCGTGAATGCAAATTTTTCTTTCTCTCCGTAAGTGAAATTTTGTAGAATCTTCGCAATAGGTCAATATCTTGCGACGTATTAGTCATTTCCAATCCTGTCTAGAAACTGGAAATGAATATGTCCCGGTGACTCTATTTACATTCTATACTTTACACATGTACGCAGGTACGAAAAGTGTTAGTTTGTTTCTGCACTGAAACATGGTAAACTCCAGTCACTTTTATTTGGTTCGTGTAGAATGTCTGTAAATAAATATTCATTTTCTTCTATCAACTATTTCACTATTTCAGTTCGTAAATCTCAGGCGGCAGTATGTGCGAAGAGTAGCGACTTCAAATCATCCTATCGGATTTCTCATCTTCCAAATCTTCAATGTGTGAGACAAGTACTACTAAAGTAATCGATAATTTATATGGCTATTTCTATCTACATATTGTTCTAACATTCTAACATTTTGACAAAGTTGTTTCTGCTTTCTCCTCCCAGAAGTATTAATAATAATTTCAATTCCCTAACCTTTTGTCAGTAGTATAAGGACCAAAATACTTAACCTAAAGAGGATTTTTGGGGTATAGGTAGCAAAACTAATACTCTATTATCTGATTTAAAAAAAACTCCTACACTGACCCCTCGCAGCAAACAACAATAATTGGAGACCTTCAACCTACTCCCTTCCTGTTCCACAACAATTCCCAATTATATACCATCTCATAACAATATGTTACAATAATTCGTTCTAAAGCCTGATATAGTATCAGCTTCAGAAGACCAAACAGTGTGAAGAACCCGACCAAAACTCTCACTATGGTCTCAGTTTTAATATTCCACAAAGAATAGCTTTTATAAAACTTGCAGACGCACACTTCGCCGACAAGTATTGGTTGCCTAACATCGTCTCATTTATTCCTAAACGACCAGACAACGACGTTTCATGGACTACACTAAGTAATTCCCGACGATAGGATCTAGGAACTACTATTTTACCAACTGACCACTCGTCACCAGCAATTACCCTAAGCAATCTCTGTTTCCGTTCAAGGACTTCACTCGTCAAGAAGTAACAAGTACCTTCTTGCGTGGCTTCAATTTCAGTCATAGCCCCCTGAAACAAACAGGAGATATCCGAATCTCCCTGTTGTAAGACATCTAGTGCTTGTCTTATTACACCCTGACTATTTTTATGAGACATAGTAGTTGAAAGAGTATCACTATCAATACTAGATTGAGGAGCAGAAGTGACCTGATGAAAAGCCTGACCCACAAAGGTGTCCGCTAAAGGAAATACATCCTGTTCAACAACAATATTCTCAAGAGCATACTTTGCCATAGCTCTAGTAACTTCACAAGCTGGATTTAAACCAGGGATTTCTACTTCAATATGATCAACTCGTTGATCCATACTAAGCTTGCTAGTTACAAGTGGATTAACCACGACCTTATCTTTAGCTAGGTCATTACCTAGTAATAAATGGATGCCCTTAATAGGCAAAGAAGCCACTGCTCCAATGGTCACAGGTCCCGAAACTAAGTCTGATGACAAATTAACACAATGAAGAGGGACATTAACATATCCACAATCTACCACCTGTATTAATATACTTTCACTAGTAGAAGACTTCTCAGAAAACGGCAAAGTACTATCTAACAATAGACTCTGAGAAGCTCCTGTATCTCTTAATATCTTAATAGGAGTAGCCTTATCCAAGTCACCAACAAGTGACACAGAACCCTTCGACATGAATGGTTCGTAATTCTTCATTATAAAATCAGACTGAGGTAAGCTAGCCTATAAACAAATATCATTCTCATTGATAAATGACCCTGACCTTGACTTCTTAATAACTAGAGCATTTGGAACTGCTCTATTATAATTCTGAGGCCTAAATTGCAACTTTAAGCAATCAGAAATAACGTGTCCCTTCATCTTACAATATGAACACGTGGGCAGAGATAAGGTTTTCTGATATTCCCTATCAGAAGTTTGATTCTTTACAATCACATCACCCTGAGGTCTGAAATTTCCTGAACGAGTTTGAAATAATTTCTTAACATAAGATTGTTGAGGAAAAGTTTTAGTTATCAATGGAACCTTGTGTATTGAAAAATATTCATCAGCTGTGATGGCTGCCTTTTCTAAAGTCTCAACTCCTTTCTCATTAAGATACATCTTAATATTATCACTGACACAATTCTTGAAATCTTCAATCAATACCAGTTGTTCAAGATTATCATAATTGCCTTCAACCTTCTTAGATGTACACCATCTTGTAAACAAACGTTTCTTTCCCAAGCAAATTCTACATGAGTTTGATGTGTTTCCTTTTTACATTCTCTAAAGTTTTGACGACGAGTTTCAGGTACCAACTCATAAGCTCTTAAAATGTATTCTTTGACCACTTCATAATCAGCAGATTGTTCAGATGAGAGTGCAGTATAAACATCACTAGCTTTGCCAGTTAACACACTCTGCAATAATGAGGTCCACTTCTCTTTTGGCCATTCCAGATTCTCGGCAATTTTCTCAAAACTGAGAAAATATTTGTCTATCTCCTTTTCTCTAAAAGGGGGAACCTGTCTCAAATGTTTGGCCAAATCAAAGTATGAACCCTGATTGCTATGAGAGTGCCCTTTGCTGGTCAATTCTAATTCCCTTAGTCTAAATTCTCTATCAGAATTTTGATTCTGAAATTCTCTAACTTTGTCTCTCTCTTTCTTTCCTCATTATCTCTTAATTTATCTTCTCTTTCTCTTAATTCCTTCTCTATTCCCCTTTGGATCTCATTATCTCTTACTTTATCCTCCCTATCTCTTAATTCCATCTGAATTTCTCTTTCTCTTAATTCCTTCTGAATTTCTCCCTCTCTTAATTTATCTTCCCTTCTTTCTTCCCTTTCCCTAATCTTTTCCTTTTCCTCCCTTTCCCTAATCTTTTCCTTTTCCTCCCTTTCCCTTTCCTTATCTTCCCTTCTTTCCTGCATCTGCATCTCTACTCTGGATGTCATTATGAAAGCCTGTTAGTTTCTCTTTATTTCTTAATCTGGAAATCAAAAAACCACTAAAATTTCAAACAATGAAATTCAAATCCCAAAAAGAAAACTTTCCGAAGTATCAAAATCTCTGAAATATTAAAACTTTGAAAATATTTAATTAAATCTAAATTTCAAAATATTTAAATTCGGATCCCGAAATTATTCTAATTTCTAATCGCGTAATACGAGCCCCCAATTTATCCTGTTACGACTCTAGGGGTAATGTAACAGAATAAAAGACACAAACAAGCTTTCAAGATTAAAATGCAAAACTTTAATTTCCTAAAATATTAAAAGAATTAAAATAGTTCAACAAACAATCAAAGTGAAAGAATTAAAATAACTTACAGTATAGAATATCCTAAAAAGTCCTAAATTGTTTTAAAGTTCACTTCCTGATGTTAATCCGAGTAATCCGGATGAAGTATTCCGAATGAAAATAACCTGTACTGTGCTGAAACTGATAAGTTCTGATTAAATCCAAAATAATCCTTGCAAGTCTGGAATCTCACAAGTTTTAGAATAATGTCCGATAATTCCACGGAGCTGTATGGTAATTCAGATGAATTACTAATTAAATAAATTACACACTGAACTGAATAATTTCAATAACCTCTCTTCGATCAAGCAATTGTAAAGAATGATAATTCCCAAGATTATTCCCTATATATCTTTACTAAGTGCGCAGAATTAAAAGGGAATGTCCTTTCTCCGTCTTTAATAATATGGTATTTCAAAATAACACAACCCTCTAAGAACCAATCAGGAACTAGGTTACGCGTCATTTACCCAAAGGTCTAGCGTACTAAAAATCTTAAAGAGTAAACATAATGTTATTGTAGTATGGAAAGTGACCTTTCAATGTTAATTTCCAAAAAGTACAAAGCCAGGTCGACTTCATTTCCCGCGCAATTGATCATGTGACCACTTATTGATCGAGCATTAGTCGTATCTATACCGATATGCTAACCCCTATTCAGACTAAAACAGAAATCATAAATTAGGAAATTAAATCATTATAAAACGGTACAAAGGTATGATTCCATAACAATATATATATATATATATATATATATATATATATATATATATATATATATATATATATATATATATATATGAGCATAAAATAATAAAATATCGTTTAGTACTACTAAGTATACAAACGATAACCGCAATTTAGTGCAGTGTCCAGCACCATAGAGAAATTCTAGAATAATTTTTTTCTCATTAACGAAGTAGAGACGGATCGTATTCAATGGAAGTCCCGTGTTGATGTTTTAATGCATGGTCATCTCTATAACAAGACTGTATCTGATGAATATAATCCCAAGCCTCCATATATTCTGAAAATAGTTTTTGGTCTTCTATTCAGTGTCCAGATGCATAAAGAAGCCGTAAGTCAATTAATTGGCTTTTAACATGAGGAAGCCCAATTGGTTTTAGTGTGAGGAAGCCATAATGGAGTTTGAGTGTGAGAAACACACAGTTCATTGTTTTTAGTGTGATGAAGTCACAATTAATTGGTTTTAGCATGAGGCAATCCGACTTAATTGGTTTAATTGGTTTTATTGTGAGGAAACCCAACTTAATCTGGTTTATTGTGAGGAAACCCCACCTATCTGGTTTACTTTAAGTGTCCAAAAACCTCACTTAATTGGTTTTAGTATAAAGAAACCACACTTAATTGGTTTTAGTGTGAGGAAACCACACTTATTGGATTTTAGTGTGATGAAACCTCACTTAATTTGTTTTAGTGCTAAGCAACCCCACTTATTGGATTTAGTGTGAGGCTGCTGCCAGCATAGTCTCGGTGCTGTTGTTTGCTTAACTTTCTTTTATACAAATTGTGTTAGGAAGCCATAAAACATAACGAAATAGGTGAGAGGAAGCTTTTTTGGTCATTGGTGTTAGTGTTCTAATGACTAAATCATTATTAGCATAATAACCACTACCGGCAGTACTCGTATTTTATCCCTAACTATCAATCAGTTACTGCGATTCCATCACCCAGGATTTTGTTATAGCTGGCTTTGTCCCTCAGGATTCCATTTTTTATTGTAACTTTAAAATTCTGCTACCATGCATGGGAGTACCCGGACCCAGTCAGCCGCAGGTTATACACACTTCTCCACTGGCTCAACATCATGTTTATCTGCCTCTTGATATACAACCTACCTACTCAGATACTCCTACCCTAATTGCTGCATGTATCCCACACAGGCCGTCAATAACATGTATATATGGTCATGGGAGCAGCAGATACAGCTGCGGCCTAAATTTGAGGTTTCTTTTAAGTTTTGAATGGTATTTACAACAAACTTGATGGTTTAAGTAGACTGGAGGGGATCAAGGTTGAAATCAAGTTTGCCAAAAACTTAGCAAACTGGATATCACCGAAGCTGAAATAATCGATATAAATAATCGATTGACACTTTCGAGAAAGACAACAAGAAAAAAAAAAAAAAAATACTGATCAACCCGATCTAAATATACAATTCTTGAAGAATAAACTCAAATAAGTTAAAAAAAGAAATATTTGTGAAGTGAAAAATAGGACATTTTGGGTAAGTTCTTCCTTGTTTTGGTCAAAATATATTTGCACTTGCAGATTCAGTATAAAATCCTTCCATTTATTCTTTTCAACAAATAGTTGAAATGTACAAAAACATTGCAAAATACACTGCTAGATTAAATATAAAGAGGATTATTTTCTTTTTTTAAAAATGGATCTTAGTCATGAATATATAACTTGAATAAGGCTCCGTTTTCTTCTTGTAATTGGTTACTTTTATTTGGGTCTTACTTAATGAAAAACAGGAACAAAACATTGTAACATGACAAAAGTCTATATCACCTAGACAGACTTTGTATACTAATATTTGTGCATCTAAATTGTGTACCTAAAGAGAGCGCGTTCTATCTGCATGTGTGCGTGTGTTCTTTCCTCTTATTTTATTGTCCTTAGATTTTATATCTGAAAACAAGAAATGCTTGATTCCAAGGTGACCTCTGGTCAACAACCATGGTACAACAATTTTAAAAGACGTTTTGAGTAGAGTGTTTTTTTTAAAGTAAAAAGTACGATTATATGTGTCCTAATATTCGATAATTCATTAGTTCTAATATAAGGAAATCAGCGTTATCTGTAGGTAAAAGCTTTTTATTAAGTTGGAAAGTATGAATGGTGCCTAACGCAGTGGAAAGTACGAAGAAGAGAGTTTTACATCCCCCATCCACTGACACATTAACAACTTGAATATATGTGTTGGTATGTGTGCTCTGGAAATGATGTAAACTATGATATTCTTCATCTGCAAAGACCCAGTTATAAATCGAGAAGAAGAAGAATGGAAACTACATTTTACATGATATATTAATTAATTTATCAATGAGTTATGTCTTATATGATCTAGTGGAAACAAAATGATACCTTGTTTAAACAAGATATGACAAATACATTATATATTAATGATGTGTCCACGGTTTTTCGAGCCAGATTATTTGGACATGAATTGTTGGTACTAGTAGCTATCCTCACATGGTCCGAGGATATTATCTGTAAACAGTTAAATCAAGACAAGTATACCCACCAAAGATAAGATACGTAGGTACACAAATAGACATGTGTGTACTATGCAAGTATTGCTAGTTTGGGGAGGATAGTCTCGTCTCAGGAACAAGTCAATGCAATCAACGAATAGAGTCATAATCGAACAGTTTTGGCGTTCTCGGTTCTGGAATTCATTTTTCTTGAAAATTAATGAAGATTGACATTTTAGTGGAAGTCATTTAGGTCAGAAGTTTGCCAAAATTCTGCTTCATGAAATATGCCAAGGTAATAAGTAGTTAAAGAATGCGCTCACCTACTCTAATTCCCAATATTGTTAGTTAGGCATATACAAATTGTGGCACTCTCTGGCCACCGTACTTATCCGACATCTGTAACTGTGAATCAAAAACAAATGGAAGGAAGTGCAAATATTTCGTCCTAAATAAATAAATTAAATAAGAAAATAACCCCAAAATTATTATGAGTATGATTATGATTATTAATTTTCAGCGGCAATTGCATATTATTCTTTTCATCATAATCATTACTAGCAGCAAAGGCAACAACAACTACAAGTACAACTACTAATTATTTTCCGTGTATGCAGTATTACAGGATATTTCTGAAGCGTGTTGATGGTTTAGGAAATCTGACTTAAAGTTTGAATAAATGAAGACTAGCGTAGTAGGTCATAAAGATAACGCTCTTTCACTGGCAAATTAAAGTACCCACCATCTGTGGACGTATGTTTTAATACAATCAATCGATTTACAATGACCAGCAGAAAATCGCACCTTAGTGGTGTTCCAAACCTTTAACTTGCTGGACCCATTCATAAAATAGTTGCTGTTAGAAGACAAACTGATGTCAATTTACCATTTATTAAATGATCAAATAGTAATTAAATAGTTTTAAAAAAAAAAACTAAATAAAAGATATTGTAGTATTTGTTTAATGCCATATGAATCAAGCCTATTAACTCTTGCTTTTTTGTGATAGTGTAGTTTTTGTGGTGAACGGACAGAAAGTCACAGGACAAAAAGTCACAAATACACATAGGGCAGAAAATCACAGGACAAAAAGTCACAGGGAGAATTATCATAGTGACAGTGGACATGTTAGAAAAAAAGTCACAGGACAGGACATAAAGTCACATTTTATAATGATTACAAATAATGATTACAATAAATGGATGGCTTCACGGGAAAAGGGAAATTGTTTAGCAGCTGAAGTCTTAAGGGAGAATTGTAAAACAAACATAACACTGAGATCACCGAGTTTTATTTAAGGTTTCTGTTTGACAGGAAAAGGTATCGTTGATAAGAATATACAAGTAAAAATTTGGTTTCAATCTCTAATTACTTTGTAAACAAGTATGTACATAAAATTAAACCCTTTTAGGACTTTATTAACCATTTAAATTAAATCATTTATGAACTTTTGCATTAGTAGTGACCGTTACAACAACAATGTAATTATTGTATTAGTTCTATGTACAGTCTTATTTTGTTTCTGTGGCAAACTGTAAAATATCTTGAAAATATTTGCAAATTCATACGGCTAATACCTTGTTGATTTTGTTAATATCTCAATGAAGTTGCAATTAATTAAACTGTGTCATATAAAAGTATGCAACATTACAAAATTCAAAGTGTGATTTTAATGTCCTGTGACCTTTTGTCCTATACGTCTCTCATAATAGTTAAAATTCAAAGTGTGACTTTTTGTCTGTGACTTTCTGTCCTACATTCAATTTTTGTTACTATTTTTTTCAATTTACCACCTTTGTAGTCATTACACATTAATTACCTTTACCTATTGCTGAACCCCATCGTGTATAACAAGGTAAATTGTTCTTACTGACCTCTGCATACCTAGATATTTTGTGAGACACAAATCACCTGACACTTTTAAATAGTGATACCATTACGCAATGTGTAAATAGATGTCGATATGGATGAATGAGTTCAGAAAGTTAATACAATAAAAATAATATTAATGATATTTAGTTTGAATACTCATTGAAACTTCAGAGTATATGTTGATTATTTAAGTCTGCATACATACATACATACATACATACATACATACATACATACATACATACATACATACATACATACATACATACATACATACATACATACATACATACAACACAGATAGACTAATTCTTTCACGCAAACATAGCCAAGTGAATGAGGGGTTCAGATTACTACATGTATGGCAAGCTCCATCGTTTGCAAGTAAATAACTTTACTGGGCGATCAAATTGGCCGTCCTGAGTAACTGCCTGTGACGGTAAGGAATTCAGGAAAGGAAGTCGCAGAGAAAAGTCAATGGAGAAAAGTAATTATTATTCAATATATAATTATGCTTATTATTATACTGACTGTTTTGCATCCATTTGTTATTTTCATTAACAAATTTTGTTGTAATAAATAATGAGTAAACTTTTTTTTTCTTTTTAATTTCTTATTCGATTAATGACGGATCGAACTTTGTCCACTGTTACGTAATGATTTCAATTAATTATTCGTCGATTTTAAATTAATTAATTTATTATTTCAATGCTTTTTTTAGCTTCATTCTTTATTTCTGTTCTTCGTTGATTTATTTATTTATTCACTTGTGTTTCTATCTTTGCCTTTTAGGGGGAGTAATATATAATAATTGTATATCTAATTTCTATGTTTTTGACATCCAGTAACTCCCATTTGCTGGGCATAATATAGCCCAATACAATGTTGAAAGTGCCATTAAAAAAAACCCCAAAAAAACCCAATAACAACCAAACATTTCTAGGCAAAAAATACAAATTATGTCTCATAAGCGCAAGCGATATCATAATGTTTTTTAAATTTTTAATTTAAAAAAAAAAAAAATTTCTACGATTTTTGAGTATCTTCACGATACGTAAGGAAACTGACAATTTACAGAAATACACGTGACAAATGTTTACAGATGAGAGCACTGAATACTCGTTAGCTACAAAACTTCTTTGCAGGATCCAATATTTGTAATAACAGAAAATCTACCCCCCCCCCCAAAAAAAAAAAAAAAAAAAGCGAGAGCAGATCGAATATGTATAGATTGGTTTGCTCTTATTTTACATACTATTTTCTTTAAAAATAACATAGATGGCTTCCTGATTAGCATTTTTTATGTTTTCTCTATATATTGTAAAGTGCTTGTATGATGTGTGTATTGGTTTAATTTAAGCAATGTTTCTGTCTTTGAATGAATCTGGATAGAAATAAACATTAAAGGGAAGAAATTGTTTGCCGTATAAATATACAGACCGCCCAGTTGCGATGTAGCTGTTATGGAGCATCTTGAATTTAGTATCGAGAGAGCCCAACTCATTGATCCTGACTATTTAATTTTAATGGGAGATTGTAATGAAAATTGCCTCCTTCCAAAAAACAAGATTTCATTGTTGGGTGAGTCCAGTAATCTTTATTAGTTAATAACCAGCTCAATGAATTTTACCGAGTATTCTAAGACCCTGATTGACCTTATTTTGGTGTCAGACCCTAATTTCGTGCACTCTGCTTACGTGTTGGATCTTTTTGAAGCTGAAGGTATACGGTATCACTCCTATACACGCTACTTTTAAATGTATCGTCCCTAAATTAGCTTTGCTATGAAAAAGAACTTTGGTTATACGACCAAGGTAATTATACTATTTTGAATTCAATACTCGGGTATTGGTTATACGACCAATGTAATTATACTATTTTGAATTCAATAATCGGGTCTTTTTCAAGGAGCAAAGTAATTAATTAAAATGCTGTGAAAGTCAGTGTTGAGAATTTTAGGTCTTCACATGGATACCTGAAAGACTGATGGAAACTAATTAGAGAAATTCAAGGTAAGTGAAAAAGAAATCTTGCGAATCTTTGATTGAAATGATATAGTTATATGTGAGGACGAAGGAAAGGCAAAAGCTTTCAATAACTTTTTTTAACAGTCAGCTATAACAACCGAATGTTTACCTCAAATTCCCGAACTAGTCCTACGAGATTTATCTTATCCTGCTCTTGATAGCATTACCGTAACTGTGGATGATATTTGTAATGTTTTAGTAGGTCTAAATCCATCGAAAGCACGTGGCCCCGACTTACTGCATCCTAAATTGCTCAAGAATTGCAAAATCAAGTATCCACTGTGCATCATATTCAGTATCTCCTTGCACACTTCATTGTTTCCAGATCACTGAAAAAAGCAAACGTAGTGCCTGTGCATAAGAAAGGTTCCAAAACTGCTGTACAAAATGGTCTTATATCTTTACTTTGTACTTTATCTAAAGTTTTTAAAATGTGTGTATATAAATATCTAAATACTTACATTGTGCAACATGACATAATTTCACATAATCAATCAAGTTTTCCACCAGGTTATTTGACCCCACATCAGTTAAGAGACATTTACAATACAATTTGTTTTGTGCTAGACCAAGTCAAGGAGATTAGAATCGTTTCGTTTGATATTAGCAATGCCTTTGACAGAGCTTTTCATAAACGTTTGCTGTAAAAAGTCTTAAGAGAAATTTGTTATCATTGTCCGAAAGTTACTTACTGTTAAAAAAAAACACTGAGTTATTATAAATTCTAAATCCTCAGATGTTCGATGCGTCAACGCTGGAGTTCCGCAGGGGTCCATTTTGGGACCCTTATTATTTTCAATTTTCATCAACGATATTGTAGAGAATATAGAATCATCGATTAGACTCTTTGCAGATGATACAACATTATTTATAATAGTTGCTAATCAGATATTAGGTGATGAAATATTAAACTCAGATATTGAAAAGATACATGAATGGTCCAGACGTTGACCAGTTACATTTAATCCGGATAAGACTAAATCAATGTTAATGTCGCGAAAACGGAACCATAACCACCATCCTATATTATACATGGCTAAAACAAACATACAAGAGGTTCCCCAGCACAAACATCTGGGCATTTTTCTTAGCCAGTGATGCCACATGACACCCACATATTGAATATATTTCTTTACAAAGCCTGGGAGAAATTAAATTGTTTGAAAAGCTTTAAATTCAAACTGGATCGATTATCTTTGGAAACAATGTGCAAATCTTATATTGTACCAATTTTTGATTACGCTGATCACATCTGGGACAATTATGCAATGCAATATCGAGGAGATAAGAATAATAACAGGTACAACCAAAAGTGAATCCTCTACACAATTGTACGATGATACTACTTTGGAGAGCCTAAACTCTCGCCATTACAAGCATAAATTGATTCATTTATTTAAAATTTATCACGGATTAGCTCCTGTATGTCTTCAAGATATGATTCGAACTTTATTTAAAGAACATGAAATGTACTCCACTCGATCAGCAAACGTTATTCGACCTCCAATGTGTAGAACAACATTGTTCCATAATTAGTTTTTACCCTCTACGATTCGAATATGGAACTTGTTGCCCGTAGAAAGAAACAATCCTTTCACAAATCATAGTTCAAACTACCAGAAGTACTGTTTAGTATTCGTCAGCAGATCTGTAATCTGTAAGATTGACAAAAACTTCAACAAATTTAACTCAATTGCCAGCATTAGGATTAATCGGAAACAATATATTCCTGTGAAAGAACAAATGGATTTGTTTCTCTCTCTCTCTCTCTCTCTCTCTCTCTCTCTCTCTCTCTCTCTCTCTCTCTCTCTCTCTCTCTCTCTCTCTCAGCATACACACATACACACGCGCAAAACTGACTAAAATAATTTTGTCTTTTAATCATTATATATATATATATATATATATATATATATATATATTGAGAGAGAGAGAGAGTAGTAACATATCTACTTTTTTAATGTTGAAAATAAGTATCTACCCTGTATTTCTACAAATAAATTGGTTCTGCTGCTTGTTACATTTGATTGTATCATAACTTTTATCGATGAGTAATATAATGAGGCGTAATTACTTGCTGACCTTGTTACTTGCTGACATTGATTAAAATACGATCCATACACAATGTAGTTCTTATAAACGTACGATGTTTAATGAGTACTGTTGTAGAATTATAATTATTGAATTTATGACCTAGTCTTAGACGATCGTCAATTCCAAGTGACGTGGAATACACGTGTGTGTGTGTGTTTGTGACAGAGAGAGACATAGAGAGAGAGACATTTTTTTTATCAATGTTTGAAAGTTACTTACTGTTAAGAAAACAACGAGTTATTATAAATTCTAAATCCTCAGATATTCGATGCCTCAACGTATTTTTTATTTTCATCAACGATATTGTAGAGAATGTAGAATCATTGATTAGACTCTTTTTGTATTATACAGCATTATATATAATAGTTGCTAATCAGATATTAGCTGGTGAAATTTTAAATTCAGACATTGAAAAGATACATGAATGGTCCAGACGTTGACTAGTTACATTTAATCTGGATAAGACTAAATCAATGTTAATATCATGTAAACGGAACCATAACCACCATCCTATATTATATGTGGCTAAAACAAACATACAAGAGGTTCCCCAGCAGAAACACTTGGACATTATCTTAGCCAGTGATGCCACATGACACGCAAATATTGAATATATTTCTGACAAAGAATGGGAGAAATTAAATTGTTTAAAGAGCTTTCAATTCAAACTGGATAGATTATCTTTTGAAACAATGTTGGGACAATTATACATTGCAAGATAGAGAACTCCGAGACAAAATAAATGTCGAGGAGATAAGAATAATGACAGGTACAACCAAAAGTGAATCCTCTACACAATTGTACGATGATACTAATTTGGAAAGCCTAAACTCTCGCCATTAAAAGCATAGATTGATTCATTTATTTAAAGTTTGTCACGGATTAGCTCCTGTATGTCTTCAGGATATGATTCGAACTTTATTTAAAGAACATGAAATGTACTCCACTCAATCCACAAACGTTATTCGACCTCTAATGTGTAGAACAACATTGTTCCATAATTCGTTCTTACCCTCGACAATTCGAATATGGAACTTGTTGCCCGTAGAAGTAAAGGACAATTCTTCACTGTGTAATTTCAAAGCCTAGCTAAATCGAGAAAAAGAAATCACTCCATGTTATGATTATGTTGGTGATCTAATGTCACAGGTTATGCATGCTAGGCTGAGGACAACGTAGTTTAAATTGCGATATATGTTCGAAGAAGGTATCTTACCAGAAGTATTGCTCCTGCGGTGAAATGGAGACGGCAAAACACATTCTTCTAGACTGTCCTGAATACTCCGATCTTAGAAATCACATCTTAATACACACTGCCTTTTGCTCTGGCAATTGAAACTTTATTATTTGGCAAAGCTATGTCCTCTATAGAAAATAACACGCAAACATTTTTGTCTGTGCAAAATGTCATTAGGATGACTAAAAGATTTAAGTAATTGATTTCACTCACAACCTTTTGAATCATCTTTATTTAGTTTTTATTCTTTGTTTTGTTGTATGTATGTATGTATGTATGTATGTATGTATGTATGTATGTGTACTTTTCCTTAGTAACCACTTGTACCAACATGCATAGTTTTGATGTTATATCTTTTGTTTTCTGTCGGGGAGACAGTGGTCTAATGAGCTCATGCTTTCTACTGAAGCCCCAAAATCATATATTTGTAATTGCATATGACAAAGTTGCTGAAAATAAATATGGTTTAGAACAAATAGTCACATGGTACATGATGCGAGGATGGAGGCGAAGAGTCTATAGTACGGCCCACTCAGTCTGTCTACTAAACTGTTTAAACTGTCAGATAATGTGAAATGTGAAAAGAAATATATGTCAATGAGATGAAAATGTACTTTCCTCTGGTCTTAATAACTTGGAAGTATTAAAAAAGCAAAATAAAGTAAGTGTAAAACAAAACACTTTCCTTTTCATTGTTAATTTTGGTCGAGACATTAATTGACAGAGTACGGCATTGTAGCATATGCTGATATGACATTTTAATGAACCATTGTACTTAATAATTGATAACTGGCACTCTTAAAATTACACCATAAATGTTCAAACAGATCATTTTAAGTAACTTTGTACAATTGATCTTAATAAGTTCATGGTTGCATGTCCCAAATGAAATAATGTCCATCTTTGTTTAAAAATATGCGGGATCAGAATTTCGCATTTAGTTGATGACATAGGATTGAGTTGTATCTACAGTTGATCTGTCAGGCGCAGATACACACGCACAAAACTGATCGAAATAATTTAGTCTTTTAATTGTTATATATATATATATATATATATATATATATATATATATATATATATATATATATATATATATATATATATATATATATATATATAACAGATAGGGAGAGAGCAGTAATTTATCTACTTTTTTAATGTTACATATAGATATCTCCCCTGTATTTCTACAAATAAATTGGTTCTGCTGTTTGTTACATTTGATTGTATCATAACTTTTATCCATGAGTAATATAAATACGTGTGATGCGTAATTACTTGCTGACCTTGTTACTAGCTGACTTTGATTAAGATACGATCCTTACAAAATATAGTTCTTATAAACGCACGATGTTTCCTGAGTATTGTTGTAGACTTTAAATTATTAAATGTATGATCTAGTCTTAGACGATCGTCAATTCCAAGTGACGTGGAATACATGTGTGTGTGTGTGTGTGTGTGACATAGAGAGAGAGAGAGAGAGAGAGAGAGAGAGAGAGAGAGAGACATAGAGACAGAGACCGGTGCGATATTTCAATATTAAGAAATTGAGCACAAGACTGTTATTTGTGCTCCTGAAATGTTATGACGTGCAATATTTACAGATACTGGATTTCAATAAAAAAAATGACACTTAATAGATACAATTTATTAATATGTATAACACATATTTGCTGTCTAAAAATATCAAACCTTTTTGTTTCACGCTGTTTCTTAACTGACATCAATACAGTTACCCTGCCGTAACCTTTGACTCACACTGGATATATAAATAGACAGGAATTGATGTCAAAAGTAAATAACAATATATTCCATTGCCCATGCTGCTTCGACTGTAGGCAAAACTATCAGAAACTACGCAATAAATGATGAAGAGGGTCCAGATGTTTATATGCCATGGGATGTTTACATTTATCAAATCATTACAATGGCGCATCACGTAGCACGTAGATGCGTTACGGTGAAAAAGGGTAATGTGAAAAGTTCACGAGTTTATTACGCGATAACTTATTAAGTAAACATACTTTCAAAAGACAAAAGGCCATCATTGCCCCGCTTATATATATATATATATATATATATATATATATATATATATATATATATATATATATATATATATATATGCGACGATGCCCATTATGTTAAAGTGGTATGTATCATAAGGCCTCTTTTTGGCCCAATAATTCACAAATTTTCAAACAATTTATTGATCTGATAATGCCCTTGCACAAAATTCGTCAACATTTAAAAAACATAGAATTGTAATTGATGTTTCAATATTATTTGATATAACGTCATAGGCACGTGCGCATGGCGTCACATTTGGCTATAAAATAACCATTTTATGCTACAATTGGAGATATTTTTAAAAAAATTAAGGCAGTCCACATGCGACAACCAATTTCATATTTTTACAGAATATAAAGGTATGCGTGAATAACCTTTTACATGAATATCGTTTTGGTTGTCGCATGTGGACCATCTGAAAAACGAGAAAATTTAAGTCCTTCAGCATTCATTGGTACCTTGCATTTCTATAAAGGTCAAGTTTTAACTACATCTAAACCGACTTTTCTGCTACAATGAACGTATAAAGTGATTTTGACCATCGTATGAAATAACCAGTATTATAGATGAAGAATTTGTTACAGACAAGAATTGTTACTGACATGTTTAAGGATTGCACAGAGACAACACTTATTACATTATTTACGATTATGTCATCAAAATTTAAAGGACAAGGTTGGAGATATAAGTGCTGATTTTTGGCCTCCAAATTAGCTATAAATTTAAGTGATTGTAAGAGCAAATTTATGGTTATACCACAATGACTATATGTCCACTGTAACATATATTCATATGGTATAGTGAAACACTGCGAAATAAACATTTAATTTTGTTCCTAAGTAAATAGGCTTGAAAAAATGACGACATGTTCACCCCTTATGTCCCTCGCCATATGGGCCAAACAATTCAAGTACAAAGTATCACAAAAATGCGTTTTCTTTTTTCCCCTTGTCGCCTGTAATTTGTATTCTTTTTGTCTCTTTTCTGATCACGTTTTGTGACATTCTGAATATTGGGATGAGGGAAGTTAAATATCGAGGAGGCGCATGAAGGAAGTCGACCACAACAACAACAAATAAGCATTTTACGGTATTATTGTACTAACGGGGTCTAAATAGCATTTTAAATAGCATTTATTATTTTAATTCGTTTTGTAGACTATATTCTACCCTTGTATGAATTCACAATCTTGAACTCTGACAAACTTCTTCAGAGCATGAAATAATACTGTGAATCATACACATACAAGCTATGAAAGTACTGAAATCAGCA
This sequence comes from Margaritifera margaritifera, assembly GCA_029931535.1. Classification (NCBI taxonomy): domain Eukaryota; kingdom Metazoa; phylum Mollusca; class Bivalvia; order Unionida; family Margaritiferidae; genus Margaritifera; species Margaritifera margaritifera. The sequence continues at coordinate 82,787 of JAQPZY010000545.1, forward strand.
TTTAACAAATTTAAAATGCAACATGTGTTAGCATTCATTTGTGTCCCATTTAATGAATTAGTGCAATACACAACCTCACAGTTTCCTCTGCTGAAGACTATATTTCGGTTTCCAGCTGACATTAACACGGAAAAATGAAATTAAATGCAGTTGTTATCGAAACAGTATTTATCCAAGAAATGGATTATATTGTACTCTAATGCAAAGCTATATTAATTTTTTTTTTTTAAAAGGAGAACATAATTTTTGGGACATAATTGATATTACCCAAAAGAACCCCACACGGCAACATGCTATCTATATGTACTAATTTGCCTGTTACGACTGTAGCTTCCAGCTAAGTGGTGTAGAGGTAAAGTGCGTGACTATTTTCAATCACCGTTAAATAATAAATCAGCATTTCGACCCCTAACAGAAAGCGTACTTTAAAAAAAAAAAACCAAAAACATATATAAATAAGTTGTCTATTATTTTTTCCTTTAGTGATTTATGTTTGTTCCTCTTGCACTATTTCTTTTTTTCTGTATTTCTTTCTCGTGTCACAAATTTTCTTTTATCAATAGCTGAAACCATTATCTATCCAAAGATCTGAATTAGATTAAAATTAACCCTGAAATCAATTTGTTTTTAAATACTGCTATTTCAACTGATTGCTTACATTTGTCATTATCTAGCTCATTATTATGTATCATTCCACTGCTTCCTGAAGCTGATTAGTACAAACCTTTTGCTCATGACCATTCATGTGTGTGTGTGTGTGTGTGTGTGTGCGAGCGAGAGTGAAAGAGAAGCAACAAGAATGGTCATATCGAGAAAAAAAACTGGAGGCAGTGTCGTAACTTCAAATTGTGGGCTCTCCCCCCCCCCCCCCGCAAACATTTAGAGTGGGCCCACATCAAATTAATGTAAAGCGGGATTTTGTGCCCCCTCCTTTCGCGCCCGCCCCCCCCCCCCCCCCCCCCCCCCCCGTCTGCATTGCGGGGGGCTGCGGGCGGTAGTTACGCCACTGACTGGAGAAGGCGGAGCCTTTTGGAGTCTATCCTTCGCATCTTTGCCAGTGTTCAGTTGCTGGATTTTTAATGTCATATACATATCTTCTTTTATCGTTTAACTTCAAATGTATATGTGTGTTGTATATGTGCTTGTAGATCGTCAAAATTGAGCAAGATGGTTGACTAATCTCCTCTGTTTTTTCAAATCAAATTATAAACGAACAGTTTCATTGCGGACCTCACAAAAGGTACAAAATTGTCCTTATCCATGAGTAAACAGCCTCTTTTAAAAAGTCCCAATGTCCCTGAACTCGTTGTATGTGCGTACGTGAGTGTGTATGTACGTACGTACACGTGTGTGTGTGTGTGATCAGCCGTGTACACGGATGCGTGCATGTATATAAATTATTGTTATGTATGGACTCCATACTGACGCACAGGTAAAACATTTTTGACCTTTTTCACATCAGAAATGTTGCTGATTTTCTAGTTAATTGTTCATTCTAACATTATTTAAAAAATAGTGGTATACACGTCTTTTCAAGGTTTAGTTCTATGTTTGCATGCTTAAAAGAAGACGAATGTTACCATGTCAACTTGAAATTCAATGCCATATGACCTTGTTTATTTGAAGTACAAGGGTTCGGAAATATAAACTTCATAAAGAGAAAATGATATGGTGTATATCTGGATATTTATAATGGACCATCCTTAATTTCCAAGTCACCTAATATAAAATTTAAAAACTCGGGAAAATAAACGCAATAATATGGCACGATTTTCTCAAAAAACGAAATCTAGACCAGTTTCCTGATTATATTAACCACTGAATATAAAATGGAGCTTAAGAGATAAATACCATGTATTTAAAAAATATAATAAAAAATAACAAGATAATGTTGAGTTCTAATTGGTTATGCCACAATAACGATGTCGATGATAAAATGGTGGGGGTAAGGGGAGCATTGCGCACTGGAACAAATACATTTGTATTAATCTGTCTTACTGTATTTTTTTTTCATTCCATCCATTCTGGAGACCCATTTGATATAAAGTAAGAAAACAGTGCCTGTTCACTCATCGTCTTGACAATAAATATATCAAAACTGATATCCTCGGTCCGTGAAGTAATAAAACCTTATTATATACTCATTTTTTTCTCCATTAACTTTGCATTGTCAGAATCGTGCAGTATTTCTCCATACTGCACGGCTTCATACCGCACGACACGTGTGTCTAAAAATAGTATCGCGTGTTAGGAACTACTTTTTATTGTAAACAAACAATGTACGCAAATGTAGCAGACACCGAAGCTTTTGCTTTATTAGATTTGTCTGTGGATGAACTAAACAAGCTGTTTGAGAGTAGAGATGATAAAGCTGATGATGTGGATGAATTCATTGAGTCACAAAAAAAATCTTTCAACCAAGCAAGTGACTGAACGTGATATTCACAATGTACGGCGGTGGCTGTATGACAACAAACGCGAGGCATGCAGTATTGAAAATATCATTCTGATCATTTAAACACTTATTTAACCGATGGTTCAGACTATGAACCGTGCTCTCTAGAGTCTATAAAAAAAATAGCATAAAAAGGTATCTTATGACCAAATGATATTCCGTTTCTCTCAGAGACCGCTGATTTTACAAGTCAGTTCAAGCACTAAATTCGAAAAAATGCAACTAAAGAAGGCGGGTTTTGGTATAAAAGCAAGTGCCTCGGAGCCAAGAAGCCACGATACGAAGAAGCCTTATTTTCCGCTGACGAAATGGGCTCTCACACCCCAGCCGCTTTGCAATTTTGCCTGTTTTTTTTTTTTTTTTTTTTTTTTTTTTTTGAGAAATTGTTTGGATTTATAGTGACAGTACATATAAATATGTCATCTATAGCTGGTAATAAGAATGGCAATATATGTACTTACTTTTCTGCATCTTGAATTTCTTCAAAATGTACTTTCTGATCCACGGCGCGAAATTGCACTGCAATCTAGACTACATTTCCAACAGAAATCGCATTCCAAAGGAGAATGTACTGCACTCCAAAACGAAATGAATTTGATATTCCCTAACAAAAATATTTAATCCTGCATCTTCTTGAGAATTTCAATTAAAAGAATTTCATATTTTGTCCACCTTATGATTCCAAAACTATCAATGGCAGGACAGTAACACATGTGTAAGCTAGCTTGCTGTCGAGGCCAGTCCCTCTAGCTACATGTACATCGTACGTAATAGACCCAGCTAATAACGCAAGTTCACCACAATTAAAATAGCAAAATTTAGTTGAATCGACAGAAAAACAAAATTCCTCCATTCCAGATCAACTGGGAAAGTTGTTCCATGGCGCAGTCATTCACAATATGACTCAAAATTTCAATTTTAAGTAGACCAAAATGAGATTTCTTTTTGAAACAAATCACTGACTGCGCGTTGTACTCTACCAAGTTCAAAGGTCACTGGGCGGTGCCATGTGCGCATGAATACTGTTACTGTGTATTGGTTTAACTTCGGTTGTGTATTTACTTTAGAATATAGCAGAAATTCAGTTACTTTGTTTCTTGTAGTGTGTTCTTTTTATTATTCAGCCTTAGGTAGAAAAGCAAAATGAGTATATAATAAAAAGGTTACTGCATTTGTATGGGAAAATATGAACTCGTTTTTTCTGAGCTATACTGCACTCCTGACGTCGTGCAGTATAACTCAGAAAACTCGTTCATATTTTCCCATACAAATGCAGTAACCTATAAATACTATATATGTTGGCATACGCTGTATAGTTTACAGCTATTGCACTATCTCTCTCTCTCTCTCTCTCTCTCTCTCTCTCTCTCTCTCTCTCTCTCTCTCTCTCATGAAATTCATAGAAATATATAAAACTTTATGATCAATCATCATCATAAGGAATGTTTTATTTTTGAATTGTTAATAACATAAAGTAAGCTTTTCCTCCTAACGATGCATAAAGAAAACAGCTTTCGTCGCTGACGTTTTGAACATTTGTAATTCATCGCTATACACAGTATCAACATTCGGCTATCATTAACGTACAAAATGAATGCACTGCATTTTTGTGAAGAAAATGATCAAGAAAGACATAAATTGCCTTTTCTGGGGCGATTCTGACAAGATTTTGACAGCAAGTCAGTGCTAAACATAAACATGCGTGAAAAGTTAATTAAAACAAAACGAAAATAGGTGTCAGATGTAAGCAATGGAAATATACACATCATTTAAACATCAAGCTTTATCAGTCTTATCATTTGACTATTATGCACCTTGCGTGCAAATGCACAATTTAGGGTATATATTTTTCGGCGATATGCGCGATAGGAGCTTTTTAGCCAACATATCTATAATCCACGAATACAGCTACCACAACAGAGAAGAAAACTATCGGCTATTTAATGGTTGTTTTCCTTTATTAAAAGCGATATTGGATAAAAATTAAATTCATATGTAGCGAAGAGAGAGTGGCATCTTTTATCTATATAAATTTCATCTGGATCTTATTAAGGGTGGAAATTGATTCTTACAGTATCTACCCCTTTTGCATCTTTATGTCTTTCAGAATGAAAAAAAGTTTTGTTCAGTCGTTTCCATATAATATAGATGCGTTGTACTATCGTATCATATCTGTTACCCATGTAGTACATGGAGAAGTGCGGCTGAATCACAGCAGTCATTTGCTGACACTCTCACATTACTTAAATTGAATTATACTCGTGTGCGGCCATTCGGCCATGTGCGAGTACGAACACTCTTACAAGTAGTTGAGGAGTGAGACTAATGCAACGCGGTCTTTGCAACTGTTTATTAAGCTCAAATAAAGACATAAATCCGACAAATTAATGAACTTTACATGCAGTACATGGAAGAATTAGAAAATAGTGACCTATTTAGCTAAGGGACCGACCATTTAATTTTCGGGGGAGGGGGGCAGGGTCATGGGATTTTCGTTCAGACTAGGATATTTTTGTATTGTTTTAATCACATGATAATTTGTTTTCAACTAAAATGATGGACAGAATATGGTCATTATTTGTTTTGCAAATCAGAGCAATATAATTGTTGAGAGAGAGAGCCAGAGCGAGAGAGACAGACAGACAGACAGAGAGGCTTGTAAAATTAATTAGATATTTTGCAAGTTTAAGCTCTGTAAATATTTCTCTATTGTAACATAAAAATGCTATCGTTAGTTCGTTTTCATCTCTACCAGAAATTTAGACAATGGACTTAGCTGGTCATATTTCAGCGCTACTCATATATATATATATATATATATATATATATATATATATATATATATATATATATATATATATATATATATATATATATACTTATCTGCGATCAGCTGTCTTTTTCTACGCTGTGTTGCTTTCGACGACAGATTCTTCGACGCAACCGTTAAGAAGTTCCAGGAAAATTTCGTAATTTCCATTTTAAATGGTTGTGAAATGTAAGCTTCACATAAACAAAAGTATGATTTCGTGAATATAGGTTGCTTTGAAAGTTTCATGACATTTACACTGCGGATATATCTTCCAGTTCGACAGTTCACTGAAAGAAATATGTTGTCTAATTCCCTAGAATTTGATAAATTAAGAAGACAGTAAAGGGATGGAATGAAGGGCGAGAAGGTAAACTTGTTCCGAATTCTTTATCACTATGGTGAAGTTTCTCTTAAATAAAATCATCAGGGAAATAAACATGATTATTTTTTATCTTTTAGATGAAATGACCTTTGAAGAATTATCGTGGACCGTTTTCAAACATTCTTAGTATCGTAGCATCATCATAATAGAGATTATCCAGAAGACCAGTCAGCAAATTATATCATAAAAAAATAAAATTGTTTAAAATCACGATAACACTTTGAATATCATATGTTGCCAAGGTTGGTTGAGAAAAATGCAATGCCCAAGTACACACAACTGTAGCTGATCCGCACTGGTCAGATTTTGGGAATAAAACCCACCCCTATCTTGCTACGAATCCAACGTCTTTTCCACTGAGCCGTTACGGCTCCTCACATAAATTGAAATGTCTGTAATGGATTTAAAATATTTGTACTCATGAACATTCTTTCGTCACATACAAGGACATATAACAGACGATATATAAAAAGCTACTTAAATCGGAAATTATTGCAATTTAGCAAAACATGAAAATGACCAATCATATAAACTTATATCTCTGTTACGACTAAATTTACTACATTTTTTTCATATAGCAGAATTGACATATTGGCATATTGATAACGTATTGTTGTTTTTAGTGCAAAGATATGAAATAAGTGAGCTGATTTTCCAGTTTTCTCAGTGTCAGTCAGGGACAGATAACACCTGCTACCGTGAAGAAGATAAGTCAGCCAACTCTCTCTCTCTCGTCCTTTATGTCAGTTAGGGACATATAACAGCTAGTAGCGTAAATAAAATGAGTCAGCCGACATTCTTCTGTTTTCTTTTATGTCAACCAAATATAGATACTCTCTGATATGAAGCTCAAGAGAGGTTTTGGGCTCTAGGTCTGAGCGTGTGCCTTGCCCTACCTGTGGACCTACAAAGGTCTGAGTGAGAGCTTCTGTTACGTAGGGTTACTCAAACTTATTGTATCTGCATTCCTGAGGGTTCTCGTCTTCTGACGGATAGTATCGAAACTGGTTTCCTCTTGCACCCTCAAAATGTAACACCTATTTTGAATCCCACGGGAGTGACACCTATCGACTACGGAACACTCTACACAAATTATATTATCATCGCTCCAAAGTTTTGATTCTAACACTCGATATCAATTGTATTAAGTGTTTATAAGATTTGCAAGATGATACACTAATAATATAAAAATATTATATTTTGTTCTGCAGACATTACTTATGTTTCATATTTTCTTTCATATATGGTGGGAAAGGACATATCAAATAGGTGCAACTGTATTTTATCAAGGTGGAAAATGGATTGGTTACATCAACAACATTTACATAATGAAATATTGCTTTGTAGCTTTTTTTAAATTACCAAAATTGGAAACTAGTCTATTTCAGTTTTGCTAAAAATTTGAATCTTAAATGTTTAGATATGTACTGGGCAATAACGGATACCATAATGCATAGGGTAAACGCATAGGGCTTATATGTCCATAAATTGGGTCACAAGTAGATCTTGACACTTTCCCTACTGGAACCAATATTTCTTCTGAAGTGTAATAGGGTTGACTATTACCCGATATGTCTGAGGTTATTTTGTTGAATAGGCTTTATGTTATCGGAGTTAGGTGGATGACATAAAATAGTTTCATACCGAGTGGTATTGGGATCATAGTCTTCAAACGCCTTGACCCCATGGGCTTGTAGCCGACCATTCACGTGAGTCTATGACAGCGCTCTTCAGAAGAAGATACAATAAGCAACCCACAAGAAATTAATAACGTCTAATGAGTGTGTAAAATGGTAGGTTGGTCAATGTATTTGCACATGTTTTCACGGTTCAAATGCGAAATTAACAGTAATATTGTATAGGAGGACATAAAGTGAGCGAAGAATGTGTACAGCGTTTCGGTTCTTAAAAAGGCCAATCCAAAGTCTTTGTAAGTGCAATGTTTTCTTTTCGTAACACGCATTCACATTATTTTTTCATTCACATTTATGGTAATATTCCTCTACAGGTCGTGTTTGCCACGTTATGAAGCGAATTTCTATTTTAGTCGCTTGATTGAAGTTGATCTATCCAGTTAATGCTTTATATTTAGAACAGTGTTTGACTGGCCCATCTGACTATGCCCAAAGACAGATGGGACGCAGGTTTTTCAATAATATTATAAGGGGAAGGCCGGTATGGGCCGCAATGATGGTATGCCGCCTGCCTGATCTAAGGGCTGATCACAACTGTTGGCCAGCCAGACACAGGCTGTTTTTATAAAAAAAATGGGAGGAGTGGGTACGGTGACACGCTCGTTTGCCGTATATTATACGAATGAAAAAGTCATGAAACTGACATATTGCAAACATGTATAACGTTTGTTATATATTGCCGAATTTGAAATGGTATACCATGTTTTGAGAACCACTATCCCCCCCCCCCCATCTCTATTTCACTTGTGCCATTGACCCAGCTTATAGGGATCGGACCACTAATTAATTTCCCTTAGAACTTAATATTGATATGTTACAAAATAAAAGTAACTTCTTCATTAACTGGGGCATACAAGCCACACATGTTCCATTCATTAGAGTTAGATACATTTTTTTTCAGCCTTAAAAAAACAGGTGCTTCGCTGCATGTTTTCGAGACTCGTGATGCTATACAGGGGGGATCCATGGTTTGCACCTAATAACATAGCCTCGCACCAAGAGTACCCATGCTATTTTGTCAGTAGGAAATTAAATACAGGATATCAAAATAAACTTAAATATTTTTTGTCAGCTATAGTACAAAGATTGAAGTTTGTGAAATTAATAATGGAACGAAATTGAACCCATTTATTTCCCAAATTGTCGCATCTCAAAAAGATTAAGTACTCTATTTTTTTATTCCCCCACCAGTAGACTGGTTCCCTGGCCATAAAATAAATAATTAGTGGTCCGATACCTATAATCAGAAATTAATTACAGAAATAATATGTATATCTCATATAAAGGTTTGGCGGTGGGAGGGATGGGATGGGGTGGGGTGGTGGTGGTGGAGGTTGGATCTTCTGCGCATTTGACTTGTGACTCCCCACCAGGATTATTAGGGAATGCAACCATATACGTATATGTCTCATACAAACAGTTACCATATAGATAACTATTGTACGTAGTAGCTGCTAAATTGTCATTCATTTTCCTTAGACGGATGAAATAGAGTTATAGACAAATGAACGAAGAAACAGATAGATTGACCAGAGATGTAGGGTAGCTGGATAATAATAATAATAATAATAATAATAAGTGCACTTGTAAATATGGTGGTTGCCCAGTGCAAATTCACATAGTTTTTTGAGTTGACTATTATGAAATTGTAGGATGATAGAACCTTAAACTATACTCCCATCTCCGTGACCATCACTAAGGTAGCATACACCTATGTTATGTAATGTATTTAATGTTTGTGCCTGTTACGACTGCAGATATAAAGGTAAAAATAAAGAAAGTAAAGGAAAAATTTGAAAAAGAATACTTAATTATGTCACTGTAATGGTCCTTAAGATAGACTGAACCTATGACCATCTATGAAGAATTCCAAGGGAGGGAGCCTGAAAAAACGCCTCTAATGCACATGGTTACCATATGTGGACATTTTAATTACAGTTAAACTTCCCCAAAGTGATCACTATATAACCCTGCTTTCTGCAAACCTGTCACATATTCCCCTGCATGCCTTAAGACATGACAATTCGAGGCAACCATTTTGCCCTGGGATGCATTCCGTGATGATAATCAAGTAGAGAATTCCTTGGACCTTGTAAAATAGTACGGTTTATATCAAAGTTGTATTTTACCCTTTACCATTGTTATGTATGCCTTTTTTGGATATTTCTGATCTTACTCTGTACTATATAGCCAGGGTTGTGCTGATGTGCCACTAAACTATATACATATATGCATACATACTGGTCACATATTCTGCACGTAATAAATCCATTATAATGTTATTTAACCATTGCATACTGTCCATATATCACCTAAAATTGTTGGTCCCAACAGTGTCTGGTTTAGGAAAGTTTACCTGTGCTATGTAATTTTCTTGCATCCGAATTGACAAATTGCAGCATTGTAGTCGTCTATTTTTAAAATACTCTAACATTGTTTGTTACATTGCTGAATTGATTCAGCTTTGTACTTTTGAATTTGAACCGCTTACTTCAAAAGATAATGAGAAGGCTGACCATGTTTAGCAAGTTTCCACCCAGCCTAGTGAGTTTCCACCCAGCTTAATGTGTTTCCACCCAGCTTAATGAGTTTGCACCTAGATTAATGAGTTTGCACCCAGTAGTTACGATGGATATGAGCTAACAGACTAACTGGCAAATATACTGAAGCGGGGGAATAAGAATTCGTTATTTAAGAGTGCAACTCAGTTATAAGTAACAAGGTGTATTTATTTCTGGATTGTAACATATTTTGTCAGCATTAAACAGGTTCACAAACGAGGTGATAACATTTCTTAAATATGACAAAGTTTGTCTCTATTTAACTGGTTGCTTGAAGGCAGTGAACAGATGTTGGACAACTTTTGCAAATTAAACTAAATCAGTAAGTAACAATGGTAACCGAGTTTTGGGTAAATTCTTTCTTCATATTATTAAAACATTTTATAAAGATGGGGTGTGCAGTCAATATTTTATTTTTTGGTAGAATTTGTCTATGTGTGTATGGGGGAATTGCTCATAATTAGGTACTGTCAAATAATGAATGCTTGTTCATACGTTTCATCTTTTCATGCCACTTGTTACACAGATCATCTACATTTTACACGTCCTCCAAATGATAATGTACGCCATATCCATGGGACAAATTTATACGTATTAAATAATTCTGTCACCTCTCTCCTTTCTTATAAGGTTGCTGGTAAACAAAATGACATGGCAACCTGTTGTTAAAATAAAAGTTGGTCTCAACTTTTGTATTATTTTCTACTTGCTCAGGAATACATATTTATCAACATTTGTACCTATGTAAAATAAAAACAAGAGCATCAAAACTGACATTTCTAGTGGTGAGAATAAACCAGTAGATGCTATCTGTGTGTGTGTTTGCGTGTGTATATATATATATATATATATATATATATATATATATATATATATATATATATATATATATATATATATATATAGAGAGAGAGAGAGAGAGAGAGAGAGAGAGAGAGAGACAGACAGACAGATAACTGAGAGAGACGATAGTATATATGGTGCCAAATTGTTGAATAAATTGCTTATCAAAAACCTCACGTTGGCTATTGTGGATCATCAAATTCCACTGATAACGTTGCAAAGGGCCTTACAATGATATTTACTGCCTTGTTTGAATCAATCAAAACTATGTGAGGGTGGCTGTAAATTGGCTTAGCTTCAATATTCATTGAGATATAGAGCTAAAATGTGGAACGCAGTAGAAAATTGACTTTGCAACAAATCTGATATGACGCATGGCCTAGTTTTGTTTAGTCGTTGCACTAGACTTTTGATCGGGAAGTTGACCAATTAAAGTTCACACAGTTATATTCATTGGAACAAAATTAGAATGTGAACTTTCTATTTTTTGTTTTACATTTTTGCTCCGTAAGGTGAGGAGCTGATTATAGTGGATTACAAGGTTAGTACACTAGAATGCTTAGTCTTGTCGACATTTATAAATTTTGATTGAAGAAATATAATCAATGTTGGACTTAGAACATTGCAGGAGTCAATGTTCTTCCACACTCCTATTGTCACAATCGTTGCCTTAGTTAAAAAATCTGAACCGAAGAACATTGCAATATTGCACCATAGCTATTATCTTCTGTACCACTCAAAGAAAAATGGAATAAACAGAGGGATGTAGAAGGGACATTTTTATATCACTTATCACCGTAGTTTTCTATGCCTAGTCCTGTAGAACCAACAGCTTGGATATGTCTCATCTTGAGCATAGTTTTACTGATTATTGGACACTCGCCTTTTGATAAAAATACATGGTGAAGTGGAAAAAAAAACAAAGGAGTATTAAAGGAAAACAGTGATTTCTTGAAGAGTAATGATAATCTCTGTCATGTTGCAAAAGAGGTTAGAAAGAAACCCCATCTCATGACAGTAGCATAAGTACAGATAAAACTAACGCTTTCCATTAAAAAGATAACGTGGACAACACGGATATACTAAATTACCCCATGCAAAACAATGATCCATTTTTTAAAGTTGTAAACGTGACGGCGACAAATTAAAATAAGTTTCAATGGGTAGTCATATTATTGCCTTGAAATAAAATACTACTGGAAACGGCTTGCTTCCTTTTTTTTTTTTTTTTTCATTTTTTTGCGTGCCATACTTAAAGTTGAATATTTGTCACCATGTAAGAGTCGTTGCATAGAACAGTATGGAAAAAAAGTAGCATGTCAGTAATTGTCCTTAACACAATAGCTGAATGAGTATTTAAATATCCGTAATCTTTGCACAGATTCACGGTAATAGACTTCCTTTATCAAATACACGAAGAAGAAAAATGGTATGTTGGTGAATTATTTCATTTCAACATGGCAAAATATAAGAGATTGCATTGCTTTTCGGCAGCCGAAAGCATGTATGGTTAGTTAACGACAGGTCGTAAATTGCTACAGATTTCCCAGGAAACTTTTGTGAACTTCATATTTTTTTTTATCAAAGGACTGTTATTGCGATTAGTAAAATTGTATAAACATTCTTCTTTTCATTACCTAAAAAGAAACAACATTCGCAGTCAAATCATTTTATGTCCAGTCTCTCCCAGAATTCATAGAGCTACGATACACCTAGGTAAAAATGTTTTTAAAAAATTGATGTTATATCAATGACGTCATAATTTAATGAACACATAATTTCGAACTGCCCAGTAATCATTGATTTTACAAATGTTGACTAAGTTAAGAGTTGATTGATAATTCTATCGCACAGTATTTGCAGTTTATTATTTTTTTATATGTGAACACGTTAACATATCCCTTTATGTGAATCTGATTGGTTGAAATAAACCCATGAAATCCTTGCGCAGTATTCTCATTGTTGTTTGGAGATTACCGTGGGAATTTGTCTTGCTCTGCCTTCTTTAACTACCTTTTTTACTATTATTATCAACAATATCGCGGTCGTCTTTCCAATCAGTAGCCAAATAGACAAAAAAAAAAAAAAAAAAAAAAAAAATAAATTACAAAACGGCCTATTAGCACAAAAAAGCACATTAGTGGTTACGTATGTCGACGTCTTTATTGCCTAACAATATGAAGATTGTGTGTGATTAAGTGAAAACAACTGACTATAGAGGAGGTGAAGCAAAATATGCCTAGAGCTTAATTATGTATCTGGAATTCCAAAATATATAAATTAGTCACCACAACTATATAATACCTAGGCTTTTAACTACCGTCATCAACTGGAAGGAACATAATTTGGATACGAATACCATCTAGTGGTAGACATGAGCCGTGAACAACATTTAAGTAACTTCTGTGTTGAAAAAGAAATGAAAAAATAAAATAAAATAAAAATAAAAAAATTAAAAGATCAGATGTAAGAGAGTATTATGATAAATATAAGTATTGTCCTTTTGAACAATAGCATTTCAGTAAACTTTAATAGGCTGATTGAATGGTAACATATACAGTCTCCTGAACACAATAGTATCGTGTTTGTTGAGGTTTTTCCTGTTCTGGGTCTATTTTTTCAAAGAAACTTAGTAGTAGTATAGGGTGAGTGTTGGGGGCAGGGGTGACACTTGGGGGCAGTAACGGGAATTTAACATTGGGGACACTTGGGGGCAGTTGGGGACACTTGGGGGCAGTGAGGGCACTTGGGGGTCAGTGGAAGGGGTACTTGGGGTGGGATAGAATGAGAGGGGATAGAATAGACACATACACCAAGCATACATAAGGCAATCATTGGAAAAATTAATCTTTTCTTGAAAAATGGGTGGCCCTGAAAAGGGCCATTGGAGGAGGATTATTGTTTCCTCCAACATTGAGTGAAGAAGCCTAGGAAGGTGTTGGTCTTCTTCTTTTTCTTTGGGAGTGGTGGTGGATTGGGCAGCCAGTCGGGATGTCCCATTCGTCTGAACTTATCCTGGATTTTCATCCAGTTTAAATTCAGGCGTTGGAATTCCTTTTCTTTCCTGGTTTGCTCCTTTTGACTTCTTTCGAGGGCCCACAAGATCTTAATGTGGGCCACTTCTTTCTCCAAAACTTTCTTTAATAATAATTTTGCCATGTGAAGATTTATCTCTTCACGCCTGACGTTACTGGGGGATGGATACAACCACCAATCTTCCTGAACTTGGTGCAGGAAGTATTCCACTCCATCCAGTAAGTCGAGGGCCGACTTGATAAAGCCCACACGACAAGGAGCCGAAGAAGTCTTTAAGGATTCCTCCACCAAGATATCCTTCACCAGCCTCCTCGCTGAGGTTAGAGCAGCTAGTTGACTGGTGACGTATGGCTTGGTGGCAGGATATCTCCACCAACACTCCAACCTTTCCACCAAAGACTCCACACTCACCATGACATCCCAGGCTTCCTTCAATAATTCAATAGTATTCATTCTTCAGTGAAGTGTGAATGGCGCGACTGCGGAAGGCGCCGCTTTATATGCTAGAAGCGCGGACGTGAAGGAAAACATCCCTTTTTTTCCAAAGATAAAATTTTATCAAACACAATCAAACACACACCACACCATCCATTTTTTTTATTTTTAAAAATCAAAAACACACACCACACAATCCATTTTTTAATTTTTTTTATCAAACACACACCACACCATCCTTTTTTTAAAATTTTTTATCAAACACACAAACACACTTTACAAACACATATATGGCAATCATGAAAATTAATCTTTTCTTGATTAATGAGTGGCCCTGAAAAGGACCGTTGGGTTTTGTTTGGTGTAATCTAGAGGTGTGGGCACCTCCCTGGTTTTGCCCGACACGCAGGACAGCTCCCTCTCCATGTGGCTGCACTCATGCAGCGCTTGGAGCTGTTGTCCAGGATAAACGGAGGATGGGTTGCTTCAGACTCCCAATTTTCCTCCGTCATTATCAGGTGGGGCCTGATGGACTCCTTCTTATTCTCCTGCTCCTCCTCCTCCCTCTTCTCCACTTCCTGAAGGAGGTGCCACGCCACCTCTAGATGTACTCTAATTTGCCGAATGATTTCGATCTTGTTCATTTTGACAAGTGAACGGGGTAGCTCAACTAGGGAAGGCGTTGATTTAATATACTAGAAGCGCGGACGTGAAGGAAAGCATCCCTTCCCAAACAAAAAACATTACTCACACTACCCGCGTCTGACGTCATCCCTATGACGTCATTCTAGGCTTCGCTGATTCTGCACTCCATGACCCTTACCCCAAAAACACAAACCCAGTGCGCGGACCTAAAAGAAACTACTTTTGATAAAAAAAACATACACACACCCTACATACACAATTTTATTTTTTATTTTTTATCAAACACAAACATACAATCCTTTTTTAATCAAACACACACCACACTATCCTTTTTTACATTTTTTATCAAACACAAACACACTCTATACAAACATTATTTTTTGGGGAAAGGGATTTTTGTTTGGTGGGTAAAACGACAAACACACAAACATACAAACACAAAAATATTTTTGTTAAGGCAATCACAGAGTAGTTATCTTTTTAGAGATCTGGGTGGCCCTGAAAAGGGCCGTTGGGGTTAAGAAGTTTAACTTCTAGTAGCAGCAGCATCAGTAGCGGCAGCAGGGCGGCCACGTTTAGCCACGGGTCTCGTGGCTGCTGATGAACAAGCTCTCTTTCTGGTAAAAGAGAAGACAAACTCCTCGCAGTCTATCTTACAGCTGACTTCTCCGTCTGGTACTTTCATCGACTGCAAGAGTTAGAGCTGCTGTTGTTGTTGTTGTTATTGTCTTTGCTGCTGCTGCTGCTGCTGCAGTCTTTGTCTCTCCTCCCATTCTGTTCTGTCCCTGATGATTTCTTCCCTCAGGACTTCTTCCACCAGATCATGAGCCATTTGTAGGAAGATCATCGTCTTTTTCTCTGGGTTGGTCTCCATCAAATGATGCTTCACCCTCTGCATGTTCACCATAGCTTCGTTCAGTTTGCTAATTTTGGCTGCCATCTTCTTGAAGTGTTGTCGAGATCTTGACGAGTCAACGAGAGTGACTACACTATTGTTGTTGTGCTTAGATTTAAGTCGTATGCGCCCTTCGGGCATGCACGACTATGTACCCCCGTTAGGGGGATTAATATGTGATTGAACACATTTCTAGTTGTCAGGTGTGTTAACAGTTCGTAACACACCTGACACAGATGTACACCCCTCCAGCGCAGCATGATTTCGCACGAAGCAGTTAAAATGAATGCGCGCTATTGGAGAGTTAGTACATTTAACACACCCTACAGTCAATGCATGGTTACCCCCGAGAGGGATCATTGAGCGCACGAAATCGTAAGGTGTGTTGATATACCTGTACATAGGACTAGAACCACAATGTTTACAGGTATATGTGTGCGCGTTGTAGCGCACGTTGTTGATTGAAATGTTTGAAGTAAGCAGTCCGGAGTGGAAAAGGCGGCACGGACCAGGCAAGCGAAGGCGCGAAGTGTGACAGAAAAACCTTTAACGCCAGGAACGTACATGATCAAATTCTGCCCAGTTAACTAAGTCGGGCTGTCCCTATTACCAATTGTGTGTTAGCCACATGTTGTAATTATGGTCACATTTTCACAGTTAAATAAAATTTTCCTATTTCCCTATCAATTTTGAATTTCGTGTACAAAATGTACATGTGTTTTCCGAAAAATGATGAATAAATAAATAAATAGAGGTTAGAGTACTCCTTTAATTGATTTTTGTGATCTTAATCAGGTATTGTCAAGTTAT
The DNA here is from genome assembly GCA_029931535.1 of Margaritifera margaritifera. NCBI lineage: Eukaryota > Metazoa > Mollusca > Bivalvia > Unionida > Margaritiferidae > Margaritifera > Margaritifera margaritifera. The sequence continues at coordinate 99,355 of JAQPZY010000545.1, forward strand.
CATTGGATTCGGTGGATTATTGATCATATTTGTGTTGATATTTTAGTTATCTTTCAAAAAGGTTTTCAAGCCAAAGTGAAAACCGATAGGCAATTTGGCCCGTCCATACAAGGACTATTCAAGGTCTTCCGGCGGTCGCAGGTATAGCCTCATTTCTTCCGGTGGCTCGAACTTGCGTCTTACTCTGTTCTTGCATTTTTCCGGAGGATCGATCAAGTCTGCCACCACTAGCTGAGAAAATGGTGCCCAGAGCTTGATTGGAGGAACCGATAGTTTAAACATATCAATAGTACAGTTTACCATCAAAATTGCCAGTGGGATGGGGCATTCTGCAAATCTTTGTCCCATCTTTTTGATGTTTTCTTTGGAATTTTGAATTTGTGGCAACTGTTTTTTCGAAATTTTTCCTCCTAATTTTAGTTGTTTGGCTACATCTATGGCTGTGCTGAAGTCAAAGTAGCAACTTTGGGCTGAATGGCCTGTTGAGTCTTCCACAAGGTGGACAATATGGTGTGGTTCATATTGATTTATGAGCCAATGGTCTGCTTCATGGATAAGATCTTTTTTGCTCTTGGGCCCCTTTCGGATATATTCATGTTTGTATTCCTGATATTGTTGATGTTGTTCTAGTTTTTGTTGCTTCTGTTGTTGTTGTTGCTGTTGCTTCAGTTGTTGTTGTTGTTGTCTTTGACTTTTTGGTGCCTGAAGGGGTGGTTGGGGTTTGCTGGCTTCAACTATTATCCGTTCCGGCTCTTTTTCTTTTTCCCTAATCTGGGGTGCCGGTTTTGGAGTGGAATCGTTGCTAGGTTGAGATATTTTCCCCTTGTTCGCCTCTTGAGTAATTTCCTTTGGGGGCTCTTTTGGTATTTGTATTCCCCTACCAATTTCCTCTTTTTCTTGCCGCGCCCCTTGCTGCGGACTACTTGTCGCAGCTGGCTTAGGAAATTCTTTCCTAACTTCAATTGTTGGAGTTGGAAAGTCGGATGTAGATGTAGTTGTAGTTCTTGTAGTAGGAAAGTCTGATGTAGAAGTTGTTGTTGTTCTTCTAGTAGGTGGTAGAGTTTCTTTCCTTGTTGGCCTTGGTTCCGTGGGATGTACCGTTGACATTTCCTGTCCCTGATGAGTGGTAGGCGTCTGCCTAGAACGCCCCCACTGTTGATATTGCCATCCTCCACGTCCAGGTCTTCTATAAGGGCTTCTTCTTGCTCCTTCTATTCTATCTTCATCCCATATCAGGAGAAGAGTAGTCCTCTTCTCCTGAGCTCTAAGGCTCCACCCTGAGGCAACTGAAAGACCGATGCCATTCAGTGCACTCAGGGCCTTAGCAGGTATAATTTGCTCCATCGCTAGCGTTACTAATTGAAGTTACTTCTTCTATGCTCGCTGCAGACTGAGTGACTACACTGGCCAACGCACCACTTTATATGCTAGAAGCGCGGACGCGATGGAAAACATGGTTCAGATCGATAGTGAGAAATGGATAGAGTGGGTGACTTCAGATTGATAGAAAGAGAGATAGAACATATTCATTTTTCATTTTTTCAAATTCAATAAACCACACAACACCATTTTTTAAAAAAAATCAACATTTTTAATGAACAACAAGAAGCTTTTTTAAACATAAAAAGGTAAACAATCAACAAGATATTAAACAGGAATGTATTTACAGAGTTGACAACGTTGGGAAGGTAAACTGAACTTCCACTTTTCTACATCTACATCATTCTGATGCACACTGCGTTTCTGAGCTAAAGACAAGAGATAACCATAATGTTCACAAAACCATCGTTCTACTTTTGCATCGTTTCGAGCATATTCCCTATCAAAAGAAGTCACTAAATGTTCTAAGGAATATCCCAGATTGCGTTGATGAAGAAAATGTACACAGTATTGTCCACACACCATTGAATCCGATCCTTGAACGGATTTTCACCGAAGGTTCCGTTGAAGGCTGAGTTTTTGACGATGCCAATCAGCAAACGTTTGGGAAGCTGTCCTTGGAAGACGTGATCTTCGACTATGGATTGGGTTCCAGCGGGGATGGTGAATATTTTCACTTCCACGCGTCGCACAGGATACTTGGCAGTGGTTCTGCTCAACGTTTGACTGATGTCGTTAGCTACTTTAGGTAAGACTTCTACACGCCGCACGTAAAGTTTGGCTTCTTGGATGATGGTTTTCCAGTTTTGGGCAAGAGCCATCAAATGGAAAGCGGCACTACTGCAATTCAGTCTCAGGCGTACATCCACTCCGTTTAACAAATATTTCTCTTGCAACCACATGTCCAAATGCAAACGATCCATCAGTTCTAAACTGCGCCCTCCTTTGATTTTATGCCGACGCTTGTCAAATCCATCCACATTTAGTGAGTTTGCTTGTTGTACTACTGGAGGAACATTATGTGGACCAGCATCCGCCGCCAATATATTCAAGGCGTCGAACTTTCCCGCGGTGTCAGGTTTCCAGACCACCGAAGCATCCAGATGAGTGTTCTTGGCTTCTTTTCCGTACGTCAAGAGATTTTCCAAATAAGCACGATAAGGGTAAGTATCCATACTGCCGCTGACCAGTTTGTTATTCAAGTACAAATCTACTCCACTGAACAAGGAATGCATGAAATTATTGACGGGTGCGACTTGGGCAGCGTCCGAAGAATTGGTGGCGTCCGCTGTTTGCACTTTGAGTTTCAGGTACAAGTAACTGTTGTTCAGATCGATGTTTGATTTCAAATTCGATAAGAGCTGAATCCGTCAAAGACGATACAGGATGAAATTCCACCCATTGGGATTCTTGCATCGTCATCATGATGGGAGGCATGGTAAACAGATCCAGTTCTGACTTGGTACATTCGCAAGAATCTCGGTGCATCATCTTTCAATGGTTTAGTAATCAAACACGTCTAATTCTCTGACCGTTCTTCTTTTCTTATTCTTTTTTGATCTACCGTGTGTTTTATGAGCTCTGAAGGGAGGTCGACGTTGTCTCTTTCTACCTTGTCCTTGCTGTGAAGTAATGCCAGGACCAGAAGCGTGAAGCGAATTTATAGGACTCTCTCGGAGACCTAGAAGATCTTTGTTAGTGTGCATCAACATATTTTTGCCTGCTCTCATAAAGGCTTCTTTAGGATTTTGTTTGTCGATGAGGACATTTTGCAAAAATTCTTTTCCTTGCGTCAAAGCGGCATCTATTAAGGCATGGAATCCTCGAGTCACCATCGGTTTCAAAATAGGGGCTACCGTCCGAAAAGCCGATCTTAACATATCTCCTAAACCGTGTTCTCGTTGTCGAGCCACTCCTTGGTACACCGGATACATTTTTTTGGGATGTTACAATGCGTTGGAGAACTTTTTTCGAAAATGTAGTTTCGCCGTGACTTTTCCTTTGGCAATGAATGGTACACTTTGTCCCAAATCTCCTTTTATACTAATGTTGACAGTGTCAAAATACGATTTACTGACTGGAAGATAATGAGGGTGTACAAATTCACAGTGAACGTGATATGTGTTTCCACCACCTTCTTCGTACGCACCAACAGCAGAATCCACTTTGAAAGGAATGACTCTCCGTAACGGAGCGGCTGTGTGTCCCACCACGTATTCTACCACATCGGAGTACACAAACATTAAATTCAATCCTTCGTTCAATTCAATAGGGTGGAGAAAAGCATCTCCGAAATCTTTGTTGCTTTTGATTGTTTTCTTGGGAACCAATTTATTTCCACCCAAAAGAGCAAACAACCAGCAGAAAAAGTGATGGTTAAGATTTTGTCGTCGTTGGTTGTTTCCTCCCTCCAATTCGTAAAAAATTGTATCAAGAGACGGCGTGCCACAGAATGGTAACTGATCTGTACCCATTTATTGACTTTCTTTAAGGCTTGGCCAAATTGGGCTTCGAAGATGGTTTCAATCGTGTCCACCAAATGTTGAGCCCCAAAATAATACCCCACAGGAATTTTTATCTCATAGATACTGGGTAGTGGACTTTGAAGACCAAGATTAGGTCCGTTAGTTTTCAAGTAGTTTAGCACGTCCTTGTGCAAGATTTCCACGGTGAATTTGGTTTGATGTTCGTAGATGTTTTGGATTTGCGTTGGATGAATGATTTCTACCAAAGCCACTTCCCAATGAGCTTCGTGATCCAATTGGATGGCCTGAGGTAATGTGGCCGTGAAACAACATAAGGTGTTGTTGGGAAACACATCCCTGGAACTGTCACTGGGTAAAGTTAAATAAAATTGGTCATTCATAGTAGGTCCAAAGTTGTTTTGGTCTCCGAGGAGTCACTCGAGTTCAAAGGATGTTCAAACGGTTCCAAAAGAGAACTGGTATTATGGTGACTGGAAGAAGGTGGTGGACAGGCGTTGGTCGTACTCCCGTGGTGTTGGCTGCTGTTGTTGTGGTGACTGTTGTCCGTCGTCGTCGTAAATTTCAAAGAGGGACTGGGTAAAAGATAACCGATGCAACTGCTGAGTAAAATGGTCCACAATTGTTTGTCCCCTTGTTGCAAACTCAAATTGGCAATAGCTGCTCCGATGACACAATACACTACAAAGATTTGACAGAAAAAGACGATTTGATTTTTAGGCACACGTTCACCGCGCCACACCCAGAGCGGTTGTTTTTGTAATTCTTGAAGAGAGGAACTCTGCGAAGGAGTCGAGGTCGTGGTTGTGTTGAACGGCATGTTGCGTTACTTATTTTTCTTTTTATAGTCGACGACTTGGGAAGCAGCAATCCAAGAATCAAAACTAGGAGGATATCCTTTCCAACGTACTTTGACTTCTTCCACTCGACGTTTGCCTACTTTGCGTCTTCTTTGTTCGAGAATGCTTTCGATGTCGTACAAGGCGTCTTCTTTTTTGGTAACTCGTTGTAACTCAGGCAAGTAAAATGTTCCTTTGAGTACTTCACCGTGCATGTCTTCCAATTTATAGACGGGAGGATCACGTCCACGCACGGGTGTAGTGACACGAAATAATTCGGTGGTCCAGTTGGGTAAATAACCTTTGTCAAAAGTGCGTTTGGTTTTTCCGATGCGAACCCAATCTCAAGTCTTCAACTCCAGGGGTTTCTTCTGAGGTCTCCTATGGGGTGTACCAAACAATCGATCAAACACGGTCACTTCGTTTTCAGGACTGACCTCTTCGGGGGCACATCCGATGCTTCGATGGTACGATTGATTGTACGCTTTGACCAAACGGGGTAACACGTCAATGTACTTGAGAGTGTGTTGATGTGTGTAATATTTCCACATGCGTTCTTTCAAAGTTCTTTGAAAACGTTCCACGATACTGGCTTTGGTTTCAGGATTTTCGGTAGTAAAAAAATGAATCTGTCTTTGTTTCAATTCTTTTTGAAAAGCTTGGTTTAGAAAATCGATGCCTTTGTCGGTTTGCCATCGTAAAGGGTGACGGCCACTTTGTTTCAAGACCAATTTAAAGGCACGTACCAATTCGGTACTGCTTTTAGAAGTCAAAGGCATGACCCAAGCAAATTTGGAAAACACGTCGATGACACAAAACAAATATTTGTGGCCACGATTGTAGGCTGCCAAATGAGAGACGTCGGCTAAATCGGCTTGCCATTGATGATCGATGCCTTCCACTTGGGTTGGACTTCTAGAAAATTTTCGTCGAATGGGTTTGTGTAACGTGTACGTCGATTGTTCTTGTAACCATCGTCGCACTTCGGGCAAACGTACACTTTTCAATTTACTTTTAGCAGCTCGATACAATTTTTGAACTCCCCCGTAACCAGCAGCATGGCCAGGATTGTAGTAAATGGTGGCTACAAGTTTCTCCATGATTCCTCAATAAGTCAACCAAGTACCAATGCTCTTTTCTTTGTGGGGTATCTTTTTGGATTGCAATGCTTTACGTGTCCGACGAGCCACTGGTGTAAAGGAGGATGTCTGAACAGGGGTTATCGGTTCTGTTTTGACTTCTGTCTTCACTTCTTCCTTTTTCTCTTCTGATGGTAAAGGGGTAGACAACATCTTTTTCATCCAACCCGGTGTGGCTAACTTTCGTATTTTTTTAGGAGGTGGAGTTTGTAACTCTTCTTCTTCTTCTTTTTTTACTGTCATCCCGTGGCGGTGTCTGTTTTGGTGGTGGTGACTTTAGGTTCGCTTTTCATCAGGGTTTTGAAATCTCTCAGAGTGGGTGGAGCTGTTTCGTCTACAGGTTTTTGGTGAAAGAGTTGCAGACGTTGTAAGAGTTGACTGTACCGTTGCGATTTTTCTGTTTCTGACAAATCGCTTCGTTCCATCAGCGTTTGTAATTCTTGTTGTAACGGTGACATTTCGTTGAGATTAGGATTGGGTGGTAAATGAGGTATCCGTTGTTCGTTCCAACGATGAAATTCCATCCATCGTTTGTAAGGTACTAAAGTCAGTTTTCGTCCTTCCATTTCATCCAAAGGTACAAAAATGTGTGGTCTTTCCAGAGAAGGGTGTCCTTTTTATCTTCTTTTTTTTTATCGCATGACACCTCCTAAAAGCGGTCCAGCAATCGTTCCTAACAAAGGAGCCGCTATTTTTAACAACGGTCCTATCAGCATAGGTAGAAATCATCCTCGTTGCACCAACATTTTTTTCTTTTGCTGAAGAGGTATTTTCTTTTTCATCATTTGGCGAAGAACGTTCCGATGTTTGCCTAATTTTTGTTTCTGTATATTGGACAAAGGTACCGTTCCTTTCAAGACGTTCAAACAACATTCACACACGGTATCGATGATTTCTTTTGGGGCTGTTTGAATGAGTTGTTTTCGCATGGGAGGATTGGATTTGGTTAGGACAGACAAGACGTCCCAATGTTTCGCCAGACGAGGTGGAAGTCCTTTTTTCTTCTTTTGGTTGTTGTGGTTTGCACGTTTGGGGGTCATCTTAGAGGTTAGGAGTAAGTCTGAAGTCTCTGGCAGGCCACCCTTCTATTTTATACTGGAACACGTCTCCACTGATTGTCTGCACGACGTACCATCTTCATGATAGGCCTCACTCGACGTTGAGGTGTTTTCAACGGACTAAATCGTCTCAATTCTTCTTTGGATAAATCCACTAAACTTTGTAACACGCCGGTTCTCTCTTGGACTTTGGTTTTAGGGGACGGTACTTTTTTAGCGGCCGCTGCCATGGCCAGATCAGCCGAAGTGGAGGGTCCCGACGTGGTGACTTTCGAAATGGGTTTCCATTTTGGCATCAAATTAGGAAACATTTGTCTTAAGTCTGGTTTGGCAGGCATCATCATGAAGGGTGGTGAAGAAGACGAAGAAGTGGACGCAGAAAGAGAAGGAGACCTCGTCACTGCTGGCTGTTGTGGTGGTGTCTTGTGGGTGTACGTTTGCGTCCTTGCAGCAGTACCTCTCTTACGGCTTGCAGTGGTGGTGGTGGTGTGTGTTTTCTTCTTTGCAGTTCTTGTATTAAGTCTTTATAATCCTCTAAGATCTGAACACGATCGTTGACTTCCTTCCACGGAATAAGTTTCACGAGTGAAGACAACAGATCTGACATGGTGGGTTTTTATATCTAGGTTCCCAAGGTTGGTATCTTTTGTGTTGGGTTTTTATATCCAGGTTCCCAAGGTTGGTATCTTTTGTGAAAGTCTACTCCACAGCAGCTGTGATAGTCTCTCCCCAGAATCAGTCTTCTCATACTTTGGAAGTAAGCATAGTTTACAAATCGAGGAATGACTTTGACTTTGCATTTCACTTGTATCTGGACAAACTCTTGGTAAATGCGTTCTCACAGCTCCAAAGGCAAACCACGACTGTGTTCTGGTAAAGTATTCGACTTGGAAAGAAGTAACTCTCTTTTGTTTTCTTCACAATAGCTGTGATAGTTTCTCCTCAGAATCAGGCTTCTTATACGGTGGAAGTCCTCGATTTGCGCACTACCGCAACTTCCACCGTATAAGAAGCCTGATTCTGAGGAGAAACTATCAAAACCTAACCATTCATTGCAAATACAGACGTCGACCTAGATAGATGAATTACACAGAGAGAAAAAAGATGAGTGATTTCACTTGGATCTGGACAAACTCTCCGTAAATGCGTTCTCGCAGTTTCGAAGGCAAATCACTAATGCGCTTTTCTAAGCTAGTCTTCTTGGTGACAAAACAGTCACACATTAGCCAAATGGAATCGGTGGGTAAAGGATATCCAAGATTTTGAGTGAGGACCGTACTACACGTCAGACGACGTAAAGGCGTTTCGTCTTGAGGTGACACTTCTTGTAAACGTTTTTGGTATTTCTGTAAGTTGGTTGTTTTCTGCACTTCGTTCCATCGAATTCCATGTATCACTCCCTGAATGTAGGTGGTGCCATCCAATTCCTTACAAGCCCAATTTCCATTTCTGTCAATGTCTGACCATTTGAACAACTTGCCACTAATCAGTATTCTTATAGCATTCAGATACCAAATGGCTAAATTGTCTGTGTCGTAAAGGATGTAACTGTTTTTACGTTTCACTTGTATCTGAACCCATTCCTGGTAAATTTGTACTCACAACTCCCAAAGTAAACCACGAATGTACCATTGTAAAGTATCATCCAATATGTTACTTCTTCTTGGCTTCCGGCTCATCGTACCCGTACTCTTCTAAGGCAACTAAAGGCAAGTAGTGACAGTGCGGAGACCATCTGGCATGTTCGATGTAAGCCGAGTCTTTATATTCCCATTCGTGAAGTCTTGCACCGCAACTGAAACACTGAACTTTATCTCCTTCTCCCAAGTAGATAAATCCAGATCTGGCTAAAGCTTTGGGAGTAGGTCCTTGTAGATATTTAGGCCACTTGTCTTGGAACGTCTGGAGTCGCTTTTCAAACTTGGAATAACCAGGCAAAGCCACAGGTATCGTCAATTCTTTACTCCTGTAGGTATGACATTCATGTGTACGTTTAATAAAGAATAAAGGACGTCCTGCATCGTTAGAGGGACGGTGAGGTCGTGCTGCATCGCTGATGTCAAAGCGTACGGCATCCGTCTCATCGTGTGACTCTGAATCGCTGATGCCAAAGCGTACGGAATCCGTCTCCTCGCATGGCACTGCATCGCACTCCAAGTCGTGATGGCACTTGGAGTTCACACTAGATTTCTCTCTCTTTGGGTGGGTGGCAAAAGCACTCATCTTTTTTCTCTCTGTGTAATTCATCTATCTAGGTCGACGTCTGTATTTGCAATGAATGGTTAGGTTTTGAAGTGGTCCCTTTTTTATACCTGTCGACTGTACCATCCGCAAAGTACTGTAATGTAATCGGTGGAAACGCCAAAGAAAGGTAAGCACAGTTTGGAACCCATCTGACATGTTCCAGGATAGCTGAATTTTTAGGCTGCACACGAATGGTTGCACCACAACTGAAACACTGCACTTCGCTTCCCTGACCAAAGTAGATAAATCCTGCTCTGGCTAAAGAGTTGGAAGTAGGTAATCCATTCCATTTAGGCCATTTTTTGAACGTGTTCAAGCGACTGGCACACTCACAATAGTCAGGCAAGACCACGGGAAATTTGTATTCTTTCAACTTGAGGTCTGTAGTGGGTTCATCACACGGTGTTGAAGTCATCGTCAATCTTGGTGTCTTTCTGTTCAAGTGGTCCCTTTTTATACTACAGATCGGCGTGTCAGTAAGGCAAAGAGGTGCGGTCTGGAAGTCTCACTCGTTTCTGGTACACGATTCGGTACACTTTTTGTAAAGGACGAGTGACAATTTGGTGATTAAGTAACCGTACGATCTTGTGAGGTTCTAACGTGTGCACTCGAAAGTCTTCCACTTGTCCAGACAGCAAACCATTTTTCAAAACCTCAAAATTGACCACTCGGCTGGTTCGATAGTTTAGGGTCAATCCTTTGACTTTGCATTGGGTGTGAAATTGTCCTTGCGGTTCTCGGTATCGGTAGCCGTAATTTTTAGGGCCACCGCTGGCAAAACTCAGGATGGTGTCTTGAGGGTGCTCGTCCGTCCAGGCTCCTAAACGATCTCCTTGGATGGTAGGGTGTGGGCAACCGGGCCGATAAATGTAGATACAATTGTCGGTGTCAAAGTACAGGACACGATCTCCCAAGACTTCTAAAGCTTCGTTGTACAATTTCAAGCGAGCATGAGCGGTCACATAAACTGCAATGACCACTTTGCTAAACTTGTTGGGTTTTACAAACTTCCTTTCTTCTTCGAAATTGACTTAGATAAAATCATCACGGACGATTTCGACGTGTTTCATCAGTATACTTTTGTCGTCCACCAGTTTAAAGTAGCGATAAGGATCGGTCACGTATTCCGTCTTGGGTAAGATCGGACGTTGTGCCATTTTTCCCCACAAGCAATTGAGCATGACTTTGGCAAACAATCTTTTTCCTTCGTTTTATCTACGTCTTCCAAAGTCATCCCTTCGATGTCACGGTACTCTTCTTTGAATCGAACTTGGTCTTCGGGAGTCTGACACCACGAGGGATAGCCGCTGGCTTCTTGTTTGAGTTTTACAAATTGGTTGACGTACCCCGAGAAAATGCCTGGATTCGAGGCGTCGTCCTTTTGGTATTCTGCTGTGGTTGGAAAGTGCCAGATTTCGTACACTTTCAACAAACGGTATCCTCGATCCAGTGCCCGAAACAATTCGGCGCTGACCCACGTTCCTGTCAAAGCGCGTTCCTCCTCCGTGTGGTGACAGGGGTGATCTTGGTTGCACGTTTCGGCACACGTACGGCATAAAGTAAACATCAGTTTTCCTTGGCAATGATGAGGTAAGATAGGATGGTACAAGTGGGTTGGGGGTCAGACTTTACATTTGATCAATCCTTCGTATTGACGAATGTGTTCCACGTCGATGTGTTCTGTCAAGATTTTAGGGTGTCCGGTTGGAAAAATAGCATATTTGCACACCCAAGGATACAACGAACACACGTCGATGTACTTGATTTCTTCTCCTTTTGATTCGTCTACGTCGTACAGCAAGTGAGTGGCATTGGTTCGTCCTCCAAATAAACTGTGGCGTGGATCCAAAGGCTCAATGGTGGTCACGTCGTAACTTTCGGTGATGCTCTTAAATTCAGGATCGGTTTTCAAACGTCGATCGTACTCGTGCTCCCACATTTCTACCACTTGGTATCCTTGACTTTCTAACTTGAGTCGTCGTTGGTAAGTCCGTTCGTACAACTGTTCCATGGTGAAATTTGAAAAAGGACTTTTCATGTCTCGTTCAGGAAAACAGGTAGGGCATCCGTGAAACAAGCAACTCTGAAATTTGTACACCGTGTTAGGGTTTTCTAAATCAAATCCATCCACGGAATAAGATCCAATCTTTTTTTCTCCCCCTTCGTTTCTAGCATGTTGTATCCATTTGTATTCCGTTTGGCACAAGTAATGGAACCAACGCAAGGCTTTGGCCGAGTATTGACGACTGGGAAAGAGAGACGTGTTGGAGTCTATGATGGCTAGTTCGTTCTTGGGCATGAAGTTTCTGGTGTACACTAAGGCACAGGCTTTAAGTAGAGTGGCCGCTTCTTTCAAAGGATCGATGTCTCCGTGATCTAGAAATAACTCTCGAAACTTTCCACAGCAACGGCGCAAAATGTCCACATCGGATCGACAGTACTTGAGCATTTCTTCTTCGAAGTCAAACGGTTCTGACTGGTGAGCGCGGTACCAAGCGTGAAAGGCTACTCGCTGTTCGGGGCTCATTCCGTCGGGGTTGTAACAGTCCATGTCAGGCAAATGCGGTAGTACATCGTGTTGATTGGCTTCCGTATTGAAGAAGTGAGAAAAGTATCCTTTGGCCATTTCTGTCATGCCAAATGTTTTTGGCATTCGACTCAAAGGCATGGCTAAATAACTCATGAAATCTTTGAACTGCACTTGTCCCACTTTCATGTAGATGAGTTTGGCTCCGTTCATCGTGACCATGGGACATTCGGTACCTTGTCGCAAATAATAATTTAACAAAAACTGTCCATCGTATCCCGAGAAATTGTGAGCTATGACGGTCGCATACTGATGACAGTCTCCGTAGCGTTGAATGTCCTCTTCGCTCCAAGTGTCGTCCGTAGGGTCTAAAATCCATTCAGCAAACTGGGACAGAGTGTTAGGACCGCGAAAGATTTTTTCACGTCCTCCTGGAATCCGACAAAAATGAGGACAGTGAAAATGGATAGATTCTTGGATAGCCCGATGAGCCACGCAGAAATTGGGAATGTGAATGCCTGTTTCTTGCATGCATTCAAAATCAAAAAAGATGAAATCCAATTTGGCCTTGTTCTTCTGATCGCTCTTTAATTCTTTCTTCGTTGTATTGTCGTACTTTTGCATGAAACATCGATGATCATAATTCACCATCTGCTGACAAATGTTACATCTTTTCTTACCAGGACAAACGTGTCTCTTGGGGTCGTTGGTACGAATCAGGTTTCCACACGTGGAGCACATTTTCAATAAGTCGCAAGCACATTTTTGTTGGTGTCCTTGTGTCTTGCGATGCTGTTCGTAGGAAGAGGGACTGTCAAAAGTGCGTCGACACGTCTCACAATGGACGTGTTGTTCAGGAAGGCATGGTTTGGTCGCTAAACAGCCCCGACATCGCTCACCGCAATGAGTGTGTCGCTCCCGACTGTTAAATCCTTGGTCGCATTTCTCGCAGTAGTATCCGTATCCTAGAAATCCTGGGATACTGGTGATGGTATCGAAATGTTCTTGATGGTAATACACGTGAATGTATTTTCCTTCGGGGAAATCTGGGCCTCGAAACAGCATATCTCAGCGCACTTCGTGAGGGTGTACTTTCAAAGCGTAGTGAGGAGCCAAGACGTCTTGAAGTTGTTGCATTTGAGAAATGCCACACACGGTGTCTTTGAGATGCCTGCTTGTCGTAACAGGAGTTCTGCTTCGTTTCGTTGTTGGACTCTGTCCGACTTTCGAATGTTATTCCAGGCTCTTTTCCATTAGACGCTCTCGTTCTTGTTGGCATACGTTCGCCCCACTACCATGGCCCGAGCCAAGCACATCTGGTCTTGAGTATTGTCGATTTGGACGACACTGCGTTTGGTACTTCGAAGGTCGTCCACCAGTAACGCTTTCCTACTTCGTCCGCTCCCTCGAGGAGGAGCAACGTGAGTCATGTAAAGTGTGGCCTTTCCATCCGTGATGGTAAACCTTTCGTTGGATTGTTGAACGTGTTCTATTTTGGACATGACTTTGTCTGGTGTTAATTCTGCCGGGGTACTGAACTCGATCCAGACAGGCGACTTCAAACTGTCGTGATGAATGGCCAGTCTCAATCGATCGTCCTCTTTGGCTCCGCATTGTCGTTTCAAGTTCTGTAACACAGATCCCCACAAATCGCTAATGAACACAGCCGCTTTCTCGGGAGGCACTTCGGACTTGAAGTCTTTAAAGTGAACCGTGTGAGTGTATGCCGTGGTTCTAAATTTTCTAGAGGTTATTTTTTGCCTCTCTCGAATCCGATAGTAATTTTCCGGAGCCACGGTAGGACTTTCTTGGTCAGGCATGGTGGTGGTGGTGGTGGATTCTTTGGGTGGGTTAGAAGTTTGGGTTTCAGGCTCACTCATATCATCTTGGAAATCGCTAGCATGGACTTGAGCTAACACTTCAGCAAGCGGTGTTTCAGGCGGCACAGAAAATCTTCGTCGCCGTGGCCTCTTCGTTTCTTCTTCTGGTTTCTCATGGATTTGGCGTGATCTTTTCATCTAGAAATCTGATTTGAATCTGATTCAGTTTCACACAGGAAGACTATATATAGAGAGACCTTCTTACCCTCAGAATCAGTCTTTGTGATTGCACTTTCAAACTGTGAAGATGGAAGAGTCAAGAAGACAGATTGCCTTTCTGGTCAGAGATTTGCAGGCAGTCCTTAGAAAGTATACCTGTAAGACTAAGGACTATTCCTCTTCTCGAGATAAAAGTCAAGATACTTGTTATATCTGCCATGAGAAAGGACATTGGGCTCCAGAATGTCCATAACGTCGAGAAAAAGAAAAGAAGAGAGACAAAGGAAAAGATACTTGTTATCATTGTCAAGGAACAGGACATTGGTCTTCGGAGTGTCCTCAGAAACAAGAAAACCTACCAGAGAGGGAGGAAGCTGAGGGATCTTCACTTCCAGAAGAAGAAGAAGAACTCATTCCCGTCGTCAAGAAAAGCAAGAAAGCTAGACGACTGGAAGACAGTGAGAATGAAGAAGAACCCTTGATTCCTGTGAAGAAATTCAAGAAGAACAAGAGAGACAGACAGTGAACAATTAACTTTTTTTTTAGTGTAATGTGATGTTCATTGTAAAAAAAAAAGAGAATAGAACAGAATGGAAAAAACGTAAGTGTCTTTGTGTTTTGTTATTTTAGAGTATGGACGCACGCACGCACGCACTCACTCACTCTTACACAAAACCAAGGAATGGGATTTAAAGTTTTACTTGATTTGGCAATTTGATTTATTTTCTAGATAAATGGCTGGCCCTGAAAAGGACCGTTGGGGTGTTTATTTGTTTTGTTAAAACAAACTTATGGGCTCGACATGATTAACTTCAACTGTCGCAATCCTTTTCCACGACCCAGTCCAATTCCTGCTGCTGCTGCTGCTTTGGTGGTGGTAGTAGTAGTGAATGGTGGTAGTGGTGGTGGTGGTAGCATCTCACTAGTAGTAGTCGTTGTGACGGGTTTCGCATGTTTAGCCTGTGATGGTCTTTTTCTCTTTGGTTGAGTTAAAGAATACTCACAGAGCTTTCTTAGATGCTTTAACTCAGATAAAATGTCTTGTAACACACTCACCGTTTTATCTTCATCGCTCTCTTCTTTCTGTGCTTCACTCTTCTCCTCTTTTAACTTTCTTAGCTCTTCTTCTCGTTTTCTCCTTTCCTCTTCTTGCTGAAGAAACACTTCTTCAGTTTCTCTCTGTCGCTGTATAAATTGTTCCATTTCTTCTTGCTGTCTCTTTTTAAAATCCTCGATGACAGGCAAAGAGGCTGGTGGTATAGCAGTCGTGGTAGTTTCAGGCATAACTTCTTCAGACAGAAAATCCCCAAAATCTAAATTAAAATCTTCCGGTTGGAAGTTCAACACGGCATTGGTCGTTGCAGGCTCACCCCAATACATATTGGTCTTTGCGGTCTCCATTCGGCTGTCCAAAAAGTAAAATTCCTACGAACGCTGTGATGCCTTTATACCCAAAATGACGTCACACCCCCGCTCTCTTCCCATTTGAAGAAAAACCGACCCACTTGTAACGCGCGCTTGGATTGGTAGTTTATTTCAAACCATTTCAATCCACTCATAGGGTATATATACCACTGCTTGTCTCGTAAAGCTTCACCGGTTTTCTCCAAGACCACTCCAGAAGAAGAAACAAAATGTGGACTAGCGTCGAGTCATCCAGTATCGTCTCGGGGATGTTGTTCGACCCCGAATTCCCTATGTATGTAAAAGCTTCATGGGCCATCACGAAGATCACAGAGACAGCAATATGGAAACGTCGCATCTATGTGGAGAGACAAGGTTGTCTGAAAAGGGTGTTCTTGTACGGACAGGAAGTCCGTAGAAGTCTCAGAAAAAGAAGACTCTCCAGGAGATGTGTATGTTAAACCAAAAAAACAACGGCCCTTTTCAGGGCCACCCATTTTTCAAGAAAAGATTAATTTTTCCAATGATTGCCTTGTGTATGCTTGGTGTATGTATCTATTCTATCCCCTCTCATTCTATCCCACCCCAAGTACCCCTTCCACTGACCCCCAAGTGCCCCCACTGCCCCAAGTGTCCCCAACTGCCCCCAAGTGTCCCCAATGTTAAATTCCCGTTACTGCCCCCAAGTGTCACCCCTGCCCCCACACTCACCCTATACTACTCTTAGTACGTTGATTCAGTTCACATCAAGACACGTTTATATCCGGCATTTAAACATTTTGTAAGAGCACTTGTTCTACTGTGTACTGTACGTACATTTCTGCAAAACAGGAAGTAATGAATGTAAAGTGACTACCTTTATCTGTATCATTGAGAGACTAGGTTGACCTTATTTGACTTAAAAATGCAAATACACGAAAACATACTTTAAATGGATCTATCTTGTACGGTATAGCTAGGAATAACTACTAGCTGGGACAGCCTAATTTTTCTAGCAGATATATTGTCCAGACTGAATAAGAATGGATTTATCACAACGCACGGCTAGCTGGATAATTTATGTCTTATACTGTATGATTCTGATTCCGGCAAATGGTAAACCAAATATATAGATCTGTCTGTCTGTCTCTCGCTCCATTTCTCCAAGTTTTAATTTTACACAAAGGTTTGATTTATATACACTGTACGCCCTTTTGCAACACAGATATATGGTGGTATGATAATAAGTTTGTAGATAGGAACGTGTTTTGGCAGGTTGTTGGAGAATAGGTAAACAGGCAGGTATATAGGTAGGTAAGTATATAGGCTGGTCGATTGGTAAGCAATAGTGTGTAGATATCTCTAGAGCCTCTCTGCTTTTATTCAAAACAGGAAGAAGAAAAAATACTGACCCTGGAGGCGCAGACTGTGGAGAGATTAAAATAATTAGCTGGTGTTATTTACTTTAAGTTCGAACAACCATTTGGAAATTGTGTGTCTTTTAAGGCACATTTAAACTTTCTGTGGGAGATAGTCCTGTCATGTAGTGCGTCATAAATATTAACAAGGCTCTGAATATACAATTTGTCAACTTTGATTGTTTCATATAGCTCGTAATGTTTTTAGGCATCTGTTTGCATTACGTTTTTGCAGGCGATTTCGTACTTGATTGCCTTGATCACGCACATCTTCATTTTTATACATAAATAGCTCTTCGTTTGGTCTTGGTTAAAACCCTAATTGTCCTAGTTCTGCATATAGTTTTTTTTTAAATTTATTTTAAAAATCATACTCGTCGTAATTATCTATCCACATATGCACACTCGATGCTTTAAAAAAAAAAGAAAAAAAACAAATTTGTTTCTTTTCGGAACGCGAAAGGATGTCAGACCGGCCAAACCACACCTCAAGCCCAGGGCAAACAGAGTTTTACTGTCGTTGAGCTTCTCTCCGCAATTCTTACGTTACGCCGTTTAGTCCTGACAGAAATCCATTTTTGTCCCAGAAACGCGTAGCTGTCACAACATTGACTTATCCCATCTCAGTCACACAGCAGTATTTTGCCATGGGTGTATCGTGTAGGCGTTAGTCAGCAATATTATTACTGCGTATATATGTATGGCCATTGTGGATTATGATAAGATCCGAGGCGTTAAACGCTGTGAATGCTAACAAGCGTGTATGGAGAGAGACGTGTATGGCATGCCATTACTGACAAAAAATGACAATTTATATGGTTCGAAGTTAAGGCATCGTTGGCAGTGCGGTCTTGTTATTGAAAACCCGCATCAGATGCTGGAGGTTCGCTGGGAATAGGCCTTCCTTGAGGCATCAGCAAGCTGCCGTTCTGACAGTAAAGAGAAGTGGATCGACTACAGAGAGCTTTGAATGAGCAAGTGTTTTCATGATCTCCTCGCTGGTCGCGGCTTTCGTGCGTGCTAATAACTCGTTTTTTGCCACTTCATTGATTCCAACCGAAGTGTATCCCTTGTGCAATGCAGCACGTATTTCATTATCATGTTTGTGTATTTGTCGAGTTCATCCAGGATAAGATTGAACTCTTCCTCGGAGATGGCATTGTCACGTAGCGTCTTAGATATGTGGTCTGCGACTGTGTTGCGCTTTAATTCTGCCAAGACGCGGATTGCATCGTGCTTCTTAGCTTTCATTGATAGTCGTCGGCTGATAAAATTTCCAGCTACATAAATCATACGAAAGATTAAAACTGTGATCTCCCCACCACGTCAGTGTTGTTAGCAATCGAAAACGCCTTTGCTTTCACAGGCTCAACCTACATTTATCTTTACTAAACTCAAAAGATGCCGACGCCCAGCGCATCCGCCACGACAAGGCACCGAAAGAACCCCAAGCTGCGCAGGCTGAGTAGTAACGTCAGCACACCGAGTGTTTTCGATTACCTCAATCACCGGATGCGTGCCGAGCAGCATGCCAATAAGACTTGTGATAATGTTAATGCCGCGATGAGCTAATACTACTTGCTGACTGGCGGAAAAAACAGATGACCTCTCGAATGCTACCAATAAGTACAAGCTTTCTGACTTTTACATGCACTTACCAGAGCAGAAAACATCAGAGATAATGTTTGTCAGGGTGGGAGTTGGGGAATCTTAAATCTTAGCAAGCCGCAAACCCACATACATTTTTGGCGTATTGCTTCGGATATGGATGGCAATGGGCCTACACCTGCATAGGCAGAGTGCGGCTGCGAGCCGCAAAAAAATACCTTGCCATTCAGCATTACAAAACTTAAAGAACACCGCCAACTGCCAACTTATGCTGGCGCTACCCTAACGGCGAAACCGAATAGATGTTGTACTGTGTCAGTCAAACAGTACCATTCGTTTTACAACACCGCGTGAAGATGGTGCATGAGCTTGCAAGACTCGGATTTCCACGGACTCCTGAGATTTTGAAACGGTTATTTGCTTTCTTGGCGTACCTCACCATGCTTGATATGTGCCGTGTCGGAACGATGAAACAGCAAGTTGTTATTTGAGACCCGTAGTTCTAACATCAAACCACAACGAAACATAGGATACTAAGCTTGCGGCGATGTACTACAGCCCGCGAGGTTACTGGAAGGGCGCGGCAGCGGACAAGAAGCTGGCAGAAGCTGCTAAATTCTCACAAGATGTTTCCAGGGGATGGTTCAAGAAGCAGGCCATGTGGCAGATTTAGCTGCCGACACCGCACATAATCCCCCCCCCCCTCTGCGGTTTAATGCTTCAACCCCTAACGAAGTGCACCAGGCCGACCTCTTGTTGTTGCCGTTACAAGTACAAGAATGCACTGATCGTTGTTTATGTCGCCAGTCGCTACAAGGAGGCTGATCCCTTGGCCACGAAGGAGACTTCCAAAGCCGCCGACGCCTTGGCATGTTTAAACACGTTGGGGGTGCTGAAGTGGCCCGTTTTTGTACATGTTGAAACCTGCCAGGATTTTGATGGGCGCCAGCCATATTGTAACTCTTGAACAAGCACGGCGTGCAGATGAGGCAGGGTGAGGCCGGCAACTACCGCGCGCAGGGCATTGTGGAGCGGTTCATCCGTACTCTGGCCGAGCGGCTCTGTTCAGGAGATGCTGCTTTCCGCAGCGACAAGCACGCGTAGTACTGAGTCTGTTAGGCGGCTGCCGAACGTTGTGGCGACCCTAAACGGTGAAGTAACGCAACTTACAGGCAAAAGACCTATTGATACCATTCGTAAAACGGCGGTGCGGGCTACATCTGAAACATTAGTGACGTAGCCGAGCTGTCTGGAAGAGCAACGCCCACCCTCAGATACCTTGGTTCGGTACATATATGCGCCGGGAGAGCTGGAAGGCGGTCAACGCCTCTTTAACGACCAATTGTGATCCGTAAAGGTCTTCAGCCTAGAGCGTGCGGTTGCTAAGACCGACTCGCCCGTACTATATTATCTCCTTAGAACCGACGCATCTCCTGGTACTGGAGACTGTCAGATTTAAGGCGCAACCTCTTTTTAGGCTTTAAAAAGGCCTCGTCCTTGGCACGGTAGTTTTGCTCGACCTTTTCGTAGTGGTAGACATACTTTCGCAACGAGTCATGCGGCAAATCTCCCGCTATGGGCGGTGGTTGGTCTTGGTCACCCCAGCAGACAACTTGAATGACCTGCAGCTCTAGGCACTCGAGAAAGGTCTCAAGAATGTGGCGTGAGACTGTCCAGATCTCGATCCAAATAATAACCTGCGGAATGTATTTGTTACCCATACGTTCTGGCGTCTATTCCTTTGGGCCATTTCAACGAAAGAAGCTGTGGTAGGTTTGTGTGCGGTTAATGCCACCGTATCGACACGGGATCTATTTAGCAGATCAGTGGGTCAGGTTAAGAAGAAGCGAGCAGCGGCTACGAAAGACGGCGATTGCGCGTGCCGTCTTGCTAGAGTCTCTTCCGCCGTTGGGATAGCAAAGGCGGTGCTTTGCCAACTGATCATCAGCACTGGGAGTCGTTGAGACTGGCACTGCTGGAGCTGCGGGAGGCGGCATCCAATATTCTGGCTTGGGCATGTAGGCTGAGCTGTCATTGGGGGCATGGAGCTTTTCATCCTTAACATTCCACTGCCCCCCCCCCCCCCGAACAAACTGTTGTTATTGCTCTGCATGAAAGAAAGCAGGGTATGACACGTGTTTGTGCATAGAAGGGCGGCGCTTTTGAAGCAGATGGGCTCTTCCTTTGCATAGACTTGAACTCCATCTAGTAGGGCCAAGTGTTCCGCCTAGTTGTAAATAGAGTCAGTTGCATTCAGTACGGCCTCAGTAGGAAACCTCAGCACCTTGTTAATAAAGTTCATGCCAACGTAGCCAAGCACGGAAGCTTGGAGGTGTGTGCCTGATTCTTGAACCATCCCCGCGTATTATGCAATGTCTCGGACGTGGTAACCCGGCATAATGTCAAGGTTGCCAAGTACGAGCGGTTCGTCCTCTTCGATGAGATACGTGCTAAAGACGTGCGTAACGTCGTCGACTTCAAATTCTTCATTGGCGTCACAAAGACGACAATACCAATCAAAGTCTAGTTTTTTGGGAACTAGTGCAGGGTGTGGCGTTACCTTGTCAAGATCAAAAAGGACTTCGGGTTACTCTATTTCAGTAGCGCCCAAGCGGCCAATTTCCTGTGGCAGGGCCTGATCTGCCTGCTCGCCCCGCCTAAGCCGATCAAGCGCTACATCGGCTGCCCATCGGCGGTAGAGTTGCTCTCGGAACTGCTGCAGTGCTGTGCGGCTCCTGGGAATGGGATTCAAACTCGTCGAGCAATACATGCAAATGCCATTATCAATGGGTATATCCTAGCTAATAAACTGTTTATAATTTTTAAATATTCAAAGCAGCTAGTCTCATACATTCTTCAAGTAGCCAAGCGTTTTTTTTTTCTTTTTTCCTAAGGCATACACGTCAAGCCTCTGAACCACAAGCCCTGCAAAGTGCATAGCGTGCCTTAACACCAATACCATACCCAGTGCAAGGATAAGTTTCTGTGTGTGTACTTTAAAGTATTCGTTTATACATATTTTGCCACACCTCTCAGTACTTTCAATCTGATCCAAGCACAAGTGTTTATGCCTCAGCGCATGTTACTAGGTATACGTAGTCGGTTAACGTATCTCTAAATGGATACAAATAACAGTAAATACGCTCTAGAGACCGTTTCTTGACAGCTCTATTTCCCACATAAAGTTCAAATGTGCAATAAAAGCACACAAAAAATTGCCAAATTCTTGCATGAAGTAAAAGTTAATGTCGACAGCAACTAATTATTTTAGTCTCCAGTCTGCGCCTCGATGGCCAATAGTTTTCCTCCTTTTTTAATACATTAGTGACCCGGGCTGGCCAGAGTGGGAAGGGGGGGGGGGAGTTGGTGGGAGGTTGGTTGGCCCTGCCCTTATGTGCTACCCAGGAGACAAGCATCTTATTAAAACATACCTGTTTTGTGTTGATGCTGATAGCAGCGGTGGGCCGTTTAAAAATGGTGCTCTCCTCCTCTGCCACCCGCTCAATCTCACCACCCGGCGGGACTTCTGTCACCCTCACAACAAAGTCTGTTCACCAGCTCCACTGCTAAATGATCTACATTTCTACATTTCTGCTATTTTTTTGCTGATTGTCTAGGATGGACGTATAGCAATGCTTGGAACGTGTTATTGTAACTGGTTAATCGACTTAAAAAAAAATTCTTGCGATAAATGAAAATGACGAATGAAGAATGGGCAGAAAAAGGGTTCACCTTGTTTCGCAAATTGAGAAGAATATTGATCTTAAGGCATTCAAAGAAGCATATATCAAGCATAGCTTCAATCAATGGATATCTCCTACACATTATGGTTCACGAAATGTCACCGAGAATTTTTGAATCTGGATTACAAACATGTCCAACCAAGCCAAAGAAAAGAAAAGGTAGGGGAAAAAAGTTCACCCAGTTATTTAAATAATAGAATACATTATGTCAGAACAAAAGTCACTCAAATAAAATGATGACGTCTTTTCGACAGAGTCCTTTGAAATATTAAGTAATGACACAGTCCCGGAAGTCGGAGAAACGTTGAAACTGTCATACGTGACACCCAGCGTGTTTAACACTGGCACCATCAGCTGGATTGGTCCTACTGGTAATCTTTTAGGCAGATGTTATGCAATACTTGGCCTTTGCAGCGGTAACAGTACTAAATACAGCTTTTTATCAGACCAATATGGTGCCCATGCTTTGATCAGCAGTCTGAACAGAAGTACGGACAGTGGAAATTGGTCATGTATCTACATGAACGGAACAGCAAATGAGGCTAGAGGAATAACAGTTATCGTTTACAGTGAGTATTCAAATTGTGTTACCTGTATGTAGTTTTAGTAAAATAACTTTATTATCGAGAACAGCAAGTAAACTGTTTGCAATTTTAATGAGTACATATAAGAAAAGTAGTTATAATTTATACATATAAAATATAAATAGTTTTCTTATTTTGATCTCTTATTTTCTGTTTATTGTTTTGACAGCACAATGTGCATGTGCGTGTGTACGTGTGTGTGTATGTGTTGTTTTGGGGGTTTGAAATTGGATGTTTGAAATAGGAGAATTACACTTATTGGCTGAACATATGAGCATAAGTTAGATCAGATATAGCGATAACATATCTTTCGGATCATTAGAAATCGGATGATCCTGTGAGGAATGTACAAGTTATAGAGGCTGTTGTTGTTGTCGTTCAATCCTTTGATTTGTCGATATATAAGGAAATATATTTAATTTTGCCACTTTGTAACTAAGTTATTTACATTTGAATGTACATTTTGCTTATGGCACAAAAACGACTTCACTTTCATTTAAGGCTCTCCAAAAGGCGTGGATTATGTTCAACCGATACCACCTAACACCAACCTGGGTATGGAATCTGTAACCCTGAAATGTCGAACAAGGAGTTGCGCCTATCCGGCCCCTGCTTTATCTTGGTATTACAACGTAAGAATTAAGTTGCATAATTTGTCAATAATATCGCGCATGGCAATTTATTACAGACGACTCTCTCTCTCTCTCTCTCTCTCTCTCTCTCTCTCTCTCTCTCTCTCTCTCTCTCTCACACACACACACACACACACACACACACACACACACACACACACACACACACATATATATATATATATATATATATATATATATATATATATATATATATATATATATATATATATATATATATATATTACTACTGAGTATCTTACAGGGGAGGGGAGGAGGAGATTACAGCATACGAAAATTCACACTAACATTACTATTCTATCACTTATTTATATTTCAGTGGCGCATATCCAAAAAGAGACATATACTAGGGTTAACTAATTAATCAATTTATTTTATATTATAAATTAATTACAAACAAGGCTTCACCCAGTTGATGTATGGATACAACAAAAAAATACTGGCGCACTGGCAAAATGTCACTTTTACGTCAATCAACTGGTCTAAATATACGACGACAATAAAAATTTAAGAAACGTTGCAAATTGTTGAAAATAAATGTACCTATTGTAGGCAGGTAGTCATGTTGGCTTATTGATGTTTTCTTGTTCATAACGCCTAAAGACAATTTATCAAGGATAAATTATCTTCTGGATGTATTCATGCCGTGTCAAATGACCGACGTCGGAGACGGCATACACAGAGCATCCGCAGCAAAGATCGACTTTGCTTGATAAAGACAAATGAACAGTATTTAAGACATCTTTACTACGATTTTGAAAGTCAAATTGCTTACACAAATATCAATTAATTGTGAGAACAAATTAAACGGAACACAAATAAAATAAAATACGCTGAATTGAAAGACTGAGTAACTGAAGAATCTACATACACATTACCCAAGCAAGCGAGAAAAAGAGTTCCTTTCAAAAGATATAATGTTAGTCACGTTGATGAAGAGTGGCAGGCGGACATTGTTGACATGCAGGCATATAGAAACTACTGTAATGGATACAGATAGATTTTAACAGTGATATATATTTTCTTAAAGTATGCTTGGGCTGAAAGAGTGAAAAGGAAAAATGGAGATGACATTCACTATACTTTCAAAGAAATCTTCAAAGTCCGAAAACCTGTGAAGATACAGTTTAATGAAGTAAAAGAGTTATACAACATTAAAGTTGGGGAATTGATGGAAACGGAAAATATCGCACACTTTTTCACCTTACTCAGACAAAAAGGCATATATAGTAGAAACGTCTAACAACACCGTACAGACTAGAATTTGACGTATTTCACTCATAATGAAACCAGAAAATGGGTTTAAGTTTTTTAAATGATGAATGATGGCTACAATAACACTCATGACACATCAATAAACACTACACCATTTTAAGAAAAAAAGGAAAAAAAAACCCACAAATATGTATAAATGAAATGAAAAAGGATATGATAACATTGTTTCAAATTTGGGAACCATTAGGACATTAAGATAAATGGTGAAAGCACAATACATTGATAGACCTTGGAACGTGAATAAAATTAGTTTTAAAAAAAATATACCGAGTTTATAGAATGTGATATGTGGAAAAAACGCATTAGATCATGAAGGAGTTAAACATGTACGGTTTCTGAATTTGGTTTGATTGCAAAATTTGGGGGAACCAATAAAGTACATTCAGAAACATCAGCAGTAAACACACAAAAGTGAAGAAAACTGATAAGGCGACTACAACGTAGACAGTGTCTCCTCAGGATAATACATGACATTACTGACGAATGAAAACAGAAAACATTCAAAGATACGAAACTGATTCCAGCTGTATATAAATAGACGATAAACAAATGTAGTTTAAAAGATTACAAGCTTGCCTCTGATATTTTATACAAAATAAGGGGTAATGTAAATTATACAAATGATGGGTCTATCATACATTGCTTCAAATTTCATTCAAATTAATTATAGCAGTACTTCCCGCAATTACACAATCAGTTATGCATTTTTACTGCACAAAATGTTTACCATGTTGTACAATTCCAATGCATCTATCAAAACTTCTGTTACAAAGAATTACCACAAAATTAAGCAAACTCAGTTAATATGGGAAGAGTTTTTGAATCGCGTGGATGAAGTGAAAAAGTGAACCTTTCAAAGTGTTCAGACGTAAAGACTTTGATGACACATTTGTTTAGAGCTTTCATTTGACATCTTATAGTAATTTAAATTATACTGCACAAGTAAATGGTTGAATCAATATTTGAGGTACACTCAGTTGTAAAATGCTAACAAATGCAATTGAGAAAAAACTGTTAGAGGAAATGGAAAAACGAAATAGAAAATACCAGACATGTAAAGAGTTTTCAATATCAACAAGATTACATTGGTATTACAGTGAATGAAACGAAACTATTACAAAGAGAAAAACAGAAAATAGAGGTTCAGTATATCTGCAAAAGAAAAATCAATCACATATACGAAGTATAGGTGAACATTGTCCACGACATTAACTTTTTGACTTTTGCCCAAAGGAACACATGCTGTTTTGCATGATATAAACGTCAAATGTCGTATTTTAAATAATACATCAATACTGGATAAAATGATGAATTATTGGATGCCCGGTATCAAAGCTAACACGGAGTGTTTCTTTTTTATTGTCCTGAAATTCAGCTTGACGCCCAATTCACAGACGTACCATACATACTTAAAGATCAATCAAACCAATTTGTTTCACTGAAAAAAGTTTACTTCACATACAAACTATTGAACATGTTTAATAACTTCACTTTAAAAGTTAACGGGGACAAATCTATGAGCAGAGTGTGCTATGAAATTTTGGCAAGACCAACTGTTTTGAGCTGTGCGGATGGCAACATTTGAGTGTGGTATATATAGTACTGGCATTTAACAAACAAGAGACTTCCAGAGTTTGTACAATTGAGTTGCAGAGTTCACGATTACTTCCAGATTATGAAATTATTGAGTAAGTGTGCAATACATTTACTAGGTAAAGATGCTTTTAATTCTGTCAATAATGGAAAAGATATAAAACAATTTAATTTGATCTATGACGACTATAAGATCTTTCGAAAAGCTATTGGACATATATACAAGGGACATTAAAAAAATCATAGATAATGACATTTTTACTGGCAAACAGGAAAGGGATTGAGGTGATGGTTGTATTTTGAAATTAAGCCATCACATGACAGAATGCATTAGCTAATAGAAAAAGATGATGCCCCAACAAAATGAACAAAATTCTTCCCACAGGAAAGAAACTGACTTACAATTGAGGGAATAGTGAGATTTAATCAAAGAATTAGAACGTATGCAATATGTGTACTGGTGGGACGAATTATTAGCAACAAGTCTAATACAGTCTGTTCCACTGGAAACAATTGATTTAAAAAAGTGGATACAAATATATATATATATATATATATATATATATATATATATATATATATATTAGGAACATGAGATTACGACGAGGACACAAAGATTGCATCAACTGTTCAACTGTTCATAATTATATTGAAAATTCAAGAGTAAAATTATACTATACTGTTCTTTGGGACGGTATCTCTTTGTAAAAGCGTGGTTTTGTTATGTAAATCGGGTGACTTTTGTTCATACCATATTGATTGCCATTACAAAACAAACTACAGAGCGCCAATATGAACATATTGAAAACCAGTATAAATGAAGGACATGGAAAAGTGACTTTCACAGTATTTCTGCAATGTGCGTTTGTACGTTAGGTAAAATGGGTTATGTGCGTTGTGGCACAGCCTTTATTGCTAGTTAAATGGTATAACTATCTTTGAGAGGTCATGGTGACACAGGCTTTCCTTTAAACATTCAGACAAAAATTGAGGAGAAAGATGTCACTGAATCAAACAATTAACAGTGACCAAAACCTTAACAGGAACTGCATCACCCTGTTAAGTTAGCAAAACATCTAATACATACTCTTTTCCACTGTAAACATTGGATAAATACGTTAATAAAGCCATATATGTTAGGAACATGAGATTACGGCTATGACGCAATGATAGCATCAGTTTTCCAAAATTATGTGAAAGCTTCGATAGTAAAGGAATGGTGTTCTTCGGGACGGTAGCTCTTTTTTACCGAGTGACTTTGCTATGAAAATTGGGTGACTTTGGTTCATACAATAATAATTGCCATTATAAACCAAACTTCAGAGCGCAAATATGAACAGATTGAAAACCAGTATAAAAGAAGATGGAAAAGTGATACACTTTCACATTACGTCTGCAGCGTATGTTATTGTTGTTTTTATGTTAAGTAAATTGGATTATGTGCGTTGTAGCACAGTCTTTATCTCTAAATAAACGGCTATCTCTGAGAGTTCATAATGACAGGCTTTCCTTTAAATATTCATACAAAAACACGAGGAGAAAGATGTCACACTGAATCCAGCAATTAAGAGTGACTAAAACCTTAAACAGCCGCATCACCCCGCATCACCCTGCTAAATTAATTGATCAAGCTACCATTATGTTTGTGCAAAGACGTACTAATACTAAAATACACAAGACGCTGGGGGATAAAAATGTGAAATATATAAAAACATGAAGCAAAAATGGTTGACAAAAAATGAACAGATATTGAACCGATTCGTAATAAAAGAGTTAATAAACCGATGATTTACAGAAACAGGCCGAAATATTTAGATGCTCAAGGATTGTGTAAGCAACTATTCCATGAATTATCTAATGGTTTTCAAACATATCAAGCGCTCACATAAAGAGCAGATGAGATCCATACCATAGATGCTTTAGAAAGTGATTTTCAGATAAGTAAAACTTTTTTGGAAGATTATAGCATTTTATAATCTATAACAACAAGAGATAAGGATGGGGTTCCTTGGTAAACTAGAACCATTTGTTCATGATATTAAAAAGCTATAGGACAAAAATATCGCAAATATTGTCCAATTGAAGAATAATATAATTTAGATACAACTAAAAGAATTGACGAAGTAAGAAAGAAATTGAAGACAACAACAAATGATAACAACAGTAAAATTAAATTATGATTTTTTTAAAATAGATTTCAGTGGTAACAATCAAAACGACAAAAGGTGTCACATTCCCTCAGTTTTACGAGAATTTACATATCGAGGTTGGCTAATCTAGGACAGATACGAAAAAATATGTTGATCTAAAAATTGGTAATAACATCGGTGTGGTGCAAGGTAGTACAAAGGATGAAACGAATGAGAACATATTTAAACTAGTTGAAACAATTAATTCAAACATAGATATATGCATTCAAAACGGAAGTAGATAAAAAGACTCTCCCATTAAGTGGCAGAAATGATACAATTAAAACTGACTAAAACGAAAATATACATATATCCAAAATTCATTTGAACACTGAAATGGGTGTAAATAATAATGTTGAAAAGTATCGATTTAAAAATCCGTTCACATTCTTGTAATTTTTGGTACGCATAGCCCTTTAATCCATCACCTTCCGGCAGTTTTACTTAAAAATAAACGTACTTAGAACGTAAGCCATCCTCGAAAATTAATTGAAGAAAACTTAATAACGAATAAATATTTTCGAGCTTTAATGTAATGCAAAAATATTAGCAGTAGATAATCTGCCCGTTCTGTTTAGTGCAAAGGTCAAATTATCTTCATGTAAGTAGCACGCAAGTCATGCAAACAAAAATGACTAAAAGTGATTATTAGTCGCATTGGGCAATTGATAAAAAGTTATTTACAACGCATTCCTGGCAGTCAAAACCCATCGTGACAAGGCAGTGCGTCACGCCGCTAAGGCCAACCGTTACCAGGCAGCCTATACCCTTCGTACAGCCTGGCAGTTGCTCTCTCATCACGACTAGGTGGTATCCGGGCAGCCGCCCCACTCGTTATGTCCTTTGCACTTCACGGCGGCCGGAGACACACGGTTAAGCCCTATATGAACAAGCAGCTGGCGGCCAGACGGCTCATAGCCGCCTTCTACACACCGCTGGGCTTCGCTACGATCAGACGGCAGCCATTAGCAACACACCGTTAAACCCTTCGCACTGCCGGGCGGCTTATTACGACCAGATGGCCGGCGGCCAGCCGTCATACCGCTAAGCCCATTATAGCCACGCGACAGCTGGTGACAACCACATGGTCCTCTTCTGCAACTCCGTTGCTCTGCCAGGATTGCCACTGCTCCGGGCACTACGTCCTCCCCTCGTCACGGCAAGCCAGTTTCACGAAAAACCGTTCTATTCGAGAGTTATCCTCCATAGATATTCTGCTTACGACGCTTGCCGTGTACTGTCAACTCAGCATTCAACAGCCAACAGAGACCAGCACAGAGCCAGCCAGTTTCACGAAAAACCGTTCTATTAGAGAGTCATCCCCTACAGGTATTCTGCTCACGTACCAGCGAGTCAGCCTTAAACAGCAGATCGAGGCCAGTACAGCGCCAAGCAGTTTTGAAAGAGCCCAATCTATTAGAGAGTTGTACTTCCTAAGTATTATTTATAACCATGCGTACCTTTTACCAGAAACTCCCGGCTCTTCGTCTGAAATATGAGAATCTGACCGGCTGCTGGCCAGAGCTTCACAAAACCAAACAGAAGCTTTAACGCCTATCCAATGCTGTTACTGTACTGCGACGAGGCGAACAGCCCGATGAAACCGCTACACCACGCCACATTCCCTACAACCCTGCAGAGCAAAAGTGGCGTGAGACCAGAGCACACGAAATACGCCGTATCAAAGATCCCAATGAAACTATCATTCGTCAGCTGGACAGAGGTGTTGAACTCCTGCCACTGCCGCATATAGACACCAGGTCCCTTACCGCCCCGTTTATTCCAACGTTCGAGCAACGTGAACAAATACTTAAGTTCATTAACGCGAGCTTTGCTGACCGTGTTACGAGTCGAGGCCTGAATATATATGAAAGGCAGCCGCATGTAAAACACAATTTAGTAGACTTTAGGCTAGATGTCCCTGCCGATTAAAAAATCTCCAAGGACGCCACCGCCTTTATGAGCGCCATAAAAGATAAACTTATTGACAAGATTACAAAAAAGTTGAAAGCATTCGGCCAGACAAAGTTCTTACCGCTCATATGCAAAATTCAGCCCTAGGCTCCGAGGCAGTATGCACCGAGGAAACATCTGTTAAGATGAGTGAACCCCAAAAGATATTACTTTACTTCTACAGTAAAGTACACGCCACATTGACCATAGAAAAATAGCCACCGAAGTTGAAAATTTCCTTACTGAATTTCTCGCTAGAATAGAAGAATTCATCAGGGATGAGTCTGCATGGGAGTTCAACAGATGTGTTGCCGTTGATCTCGAAGTTTCAAAGTACGTTCCTCTTCGGGGATCCCGCTACATCAAAACCATAAAATCAATGCCGAACAACTCTGTGGTTAACGTGCAGAGCGCAGACGACAGATGCATACAGTCGTCTTTGCTGTCAGCTCTTCACTCAAGAGCAGAAAACACATGTCGTATGACGAAATATAAGCAATACCTGGGCAGCCTCAACTAAACAGGAATTAAGTTTCCAGTACAGGTATTTCAGGTATCGCTGTTCGAGCGATAAAGTCCATCCATGTCAGTCAACGTGTTTCGCTAGAACGGAAGTCTGTACCTGATGAGAATTTCAAACATGCATACAGAACACGAGATCTACCTTTTGTTAGTGAGCGAAGTGACCGACGATGAGGAAAAGCATCACTGTGGCATGATATACAGAAATAGCAAAAACAACAACAACAAATACCCATGTCGGTACTGCCTCCACGTGTACTTGTCCTCCAAGAAGCAAATAAACCACGTCAACGACTGCTTCGGCATTTGCAAAAAAGCTCGAAATACAGTGTTACCAGACAAAGGCGAAAACCTCCTGAGATTTACAAATTACCATAGGCAGATGACGACCCCATTCGTCATATATGCGGACTTCGATGCTCTCAACACAGCGACTGAACTTGCAGACAAAACCAGAAAAAATGTGACTTTTGGTATATTATTACACTTAGTGACATACATATCGGTGATCCTGTGCTCTACCGAGGCCAGGACTCCGTCAAGACGTTTATAGAAATGCTCGAAGAAGAAATAGTGTCAATACGCGAGTTCTTGTGGTGTCCGGCTGAAATGGTATTTACGGAGGGTGACGCAGAATCGTTTAGACTGGCCTCGGTGTGACATTTGTGCGGATTAGCGCTAAAGAACGACAGAATTCGAGACCATTGCCACATATCAGGTGCCTACCGCGGCACGGCCCACAACGCCTGAAACCTACAACTGAGGATTTACCCAGAGAAAATTAAGGTAGCAGTCGTCTTTCATAATCTGAGAGGCTACGACGGTCATCTCATCATGCAAGGCGTGGAGACTTCCTCCTTGCACGATTTGGAAGGAATCCTCAGCGAGCGCCATAATATTGGCGTTTACCAGACATTAAAAACTGGTATAAGTCCACTTGACACCAAAAAGTGGATAGCGCAAAATGGGATAGATGCATTACCCTATTGTCACAAAAAAGCTAAACCATCCCACTAGGCGCACCAAAGGACGTTGGAGGTAACTGGGCTTCGACCGGTATTTAGGTGCCTTTTGCGCCCTCCAGCAGCAGAACATTGTACCAGTTTGACGCAGACTCGCTGCACCAAATATCGTCTTTGACTTCTCACAAAAAAGTGGACAGCACCAAATACATTGACGTTTCGTCGCTACCCCGTGCGGTGAGCTCACTAGGCCGAACTTAACAGAATAAAGTTTTGCGCCTTGGACGCGCAACAAGCAATCATCAAAGGAGTGCACACGGACGCCCTTCCTTTTGGCGGCAATATCTCCAACGTCAGATTTACCTGTGTATCATCCGGTATTATCTGCAGTTCCTCGCGGAAAAAACTTCTGCGAGACACACATCCTCCAGCCGCATAACCGCTGCTGCATTTTGCAGCTTCGATGAAGCCGCAGCTTTGCTGCTGGTAATGTAATATATAACAGGCTGACCTAGAATTTCTATCCCGGGTTTTAATATGAAAGGTATCGAGAGGCCAGACTGGATTGTGGCCCGGCGACTGCCGCTTTACAGTTCAACTGGCTCATATAAATACCTCGCCAGCGTGGTAAGCGGCAGAGACTCACTTTGTCGCTCCACTTCGTGCGAGAGACCTCCGTGTCCGCTCCTCCGGTGCAGTGCTGTATTGTCTGAAACTTTTTTCAGCACTTTTAGAACGCTCCACATTTGGCAATATTTTTGCCCATTCTCTATTACGACAGGCGCTTATCATCTACCTGGCGTACTAAAACCTATATAATCTCTCAGCGAAAGTTCGATTAAATCTTTCAATAATAGTCTGAGATGTACGAAGTCCAGTTTTTTCGCGCCGTATTTTCACACTGTGATCGTCTAGCAATCGAGTCACAGCACCCATAAATTCTCTACCCACTTGCAATAATGTTGGCCAGGACAGGTGTTTTCGTGTGTGTATCTTTTTTTCAGCGCCCTTGCCACTTCTCCTGATTCTTTACTTGCTAGCGGTTTAGCTTCTTTATACACAGTGGCAACATTAACTGATGTCATTGCATATTTGCATGTTTTTTGCTCAAATTGTATCATGTGATAGAAAAAGAATATCAGCCTGGCGTACATCAGTTTTATTAATAGCTGTGAATGTTAGCCTAATAATTTGTTTTGGGGGCGGTAAATAAATCTGCCACACCGCTGCTTTTTCAGCCAATCCAAAGTCACATCATTCGATATTCTTGCAGCTTTTCACAATTTCTCCAAAGCGGATAGACCAGTATCCTCGAGGACTGTAATATATATCCTGCTGCTCACGAGATACACGATTCATAGTGGCGTAGTAGTTTGCTTCACTTCGTGCGCTACAGGTACTTATATGCAATAATTCCTACTACCGCCATACCTCAAACAATAAATATTACCACAGGGTTTTTTGCTGAGCGGAGGGGGTGAGAGGGTGAGTTTCCCAGAGCTACTACGTCGTCACTTTTGTCTGTAATCATACTGTACTCCAGCATGGCTTCCTCCACACTTTTGAAATTCGGCTCTGCTTTACCCCCCCCCCCCTCTTCTGTTAAAATAATCGAGAGCCTCGTTTAGTTTTTTCTTATACTCTGCCTGTTCTGCCTGTAATTGTTGTAAGACTTTGTTGTGTCGTTCATATTCTTCGTCCGCTTCTTTTTTATCCAGTTTCGAAAATAAATAATTTGAACCCGTAAAAGCTAAAGCGTCAACTATTGCGCCCTCTACCAGAATTGCTACTTCAGCCATAGTACACCTTTGATTATGCAATTCCGTTGCGCTACTGAAATGAGGGTGGGGTGGGGGTGGTAACATATGCATGGTTGTAAGGGTATCGTGTGTCCAAAGGGCGAGCGCTGTGATTACAACGGACGTAGCTCCATCTTCAAAATCGAAGTATCCTACGTTGATGGGTTTCATTTTAAACACCATTCCAGAGATGAACATATGTCCTATTTCAATATCGACCAATGCACCGGCACGATATATTAAGTTACCTATTTCTCCTCCATTAGCAGCCATTATCCCATATAAAATGGATCTGGTAAATTTTTATTGGTTGGCAGAGAGTTGAGATTTATACTCCTGCAAATAACCTGAGAAAAGTAAATGAATTTATAAACTCGTTTGACTCAGTTTAGATATAAAAAAATTAAACTGATAAAACTCTTGTCCTCAAAATAAATAGAAACTGGATACTGCTAACACATACAAGCAAAACATATTTATTTTTAAGACCATCTAAGTTGATACGTGCTAAGGAAATGGGGCTTACTTCGATACTAGGAATTGTACAAGTTAGAACATTACAACCAAAGGAACTAAAATATGTAACAGAAATACAGGAAGAAATTCCACCACAAATATAAATGTCAGAAGAGGAAATTGATAAAATAAATGATACGAGCGAAATGGAAACTGTTATGCATGAAGTGCCAGAAATAGCCTCACTTGATTTAATTGCACTCAATAGGCAATTAGAAACCGTGCGTGGAGCATTTAAGACGCAGGCCTATAAAGCGTATCAAATCAAAGAGTAAATAAAAGATCTTAAAAAACAAATTTCAGAAAGAATGTATTCAGTTCGTCGTGAACAGTTTGGATTGAAACTCAAGACTAAAACTGAAGAGCTAGATGAACATACTAAATCACAAAACTAATTGCTTGGAAGAATGAAATCACATTTGACGACTGTAAAGGAAACCATACTCGAAATTTTTAATTTAGGCAATTCCTCTCACTGAGAGACTAAAAACCTTCTTTTGCGAACAGGGTATAACTATTACGTGAAGTGAAGGCTTTATAACTAGCACTATTGTCTTAGCTATCAGAAACACGCTCGTAATTGGAGCTGCAGTTGGGCGAGGTCTGTCTCCTTTGCCACCGCCACAAGGGCAACACCTAGACCCATAAAAGATTGGATAAAGAAAACGCTGAGCACTCTGGCAGATTGGCTGAAGGATTTAGCAACAAAGGCGTCAGCGGCTTTACCAGGTGTCATCTGATCAATCGTCACCTGGCTACTGAGAACGACAGGTGCTGCTGTCGGCTGGTTGTAAACAAAATGTCAGTGTTTATTACCGCCATGGTAGTGGCTCTTTTGGCTGCTTTACGAGGCCGCTTGCAGAGCACCAGAGATGCGGCTTAACCGCGTAGCCAAATAGCTGCAATGCCGATGGCTACACCTGCAAATATAATCTCCATTTGGATATTTTCGTGAGCCTCGCCGAGGGTGGAGGTGTGTTGATCTCTGAAGGGGCCGGCGTGAATTGTTTTACTTCCTTTTTAACTGGCTGAGTTTGCTGTGGCGCTCGGGAAGATCCCAGACTTACAAAGATATGTTGAGAAGCCACGCTCTGAACAGAGTTGATATCTGAGTGTGTGCCTAGGTAGTTGTGTTGCCGGCGACTAACAAACTATTATCATATTACACGTATGAGCCTCTTTGAAGGTCCATATTTGATGGAATTAGGTATAGACGATCTCCTAGCACGTAGTCCAGCTTGCTGTGGGCTTTCTGGGTGACATCCTTGTATCTCCTTATCATTTTAGACATATCATCGATGCCCGCAATGGCATCCTCTACGTTTACCAAAAACTGTTTTTGAACACCAAATTTACTGATGTTTCCTATTATTGAGGTCACCATTTGTGCCTGTGCGCCAAGAATATCCTAGACGTAGATTAACACACTCTCATTTATTCGCTCAATGCCTGCTCTGGTAAATCCTTCTGAGTGATCAAGAATACAATATTCAAAGCCATTTTCTGCTGCAGGATCATCAGCTTGCGAAAAGTACTATGTGTATTGTTTCTTTCTTTCTGGTTCATCACAGTCAGAGTAGTCAACAGGATTATAAAAATAAGGAGTCGATGGTTTCACAAATTTGCCCCAAGTGTAGTAAATCGATTATATATAGTTGGGTATAATGGTTTGTTAGGAAAATCAGACCATATTCGCGGTCCTGTTTTACATGGTCCTGATTTATAAAAGCTAGCATACATGACTTCAAGTCCTTTATTGGCAGAACGTTTTTGTTCCCAGTCCGAATTTTTACCCACTCCAAATTGGCTGCATACGGTCTCGTATTTTTAATGTCAATTCCATTCTCAAGTGCATTCCATCGAGGTTCGCTCGGCAAAGGAGAGAGAATTTCCTTTAATATTCTTCTCGTCTGATAAGATATATGAAATCTGTAAAATGTTCTGACCATCGATGGAATGGCACGCGTCTGAAGATGATCATATATACTAACTCAACATCCAGTGGTTGCGTACCATACAGCGAAATTAATTTGATTTTCCCAAAATTGCATTTCCTGATCTGCCGCTCAAGAATTCCATCGATTAAATACATTTTCTGTTGATACTTTTGGTAGTGGATATGACGCAAGCATATCATACATTTTGCTCGCTCTGAAGTGAACATTGTCGGTTATAAATATATCAGAATGTAACAAAAACTCTCGAATCGATTGCCCTTCTGCACGTATATAAGGTTGCTTCACAGCAGCATCTCATGTACTGTATTTGGCTTCTGAATTAAAGCTTAGTTGTTTTGGTAATACCATCTCTCTCTGCGCATCACTTACCAGCTCCAAGAGCGCTTTGTTGCTGTGTCGACCAGGATGATTGTAACGTTAACCAAACCTCTAGATGGTGAGATTTTTCTGGATAGGGTAATAACTAAGAACGGTTTTGCGCAAGCACGCGTAACGATTCGAGAATTTTCCTACAGGTGGGGGTGTTTTAATATAATAAGCCGAACTCGGAAGTAATAAATTTAGAATTATGGAGACTGACCTGAAGGATAAAGAATGTATAATCCAGATGGATATTACAGTGTGAAGAGTTTAGAGGCAATGCTGTGGGCGCAATATCCATTTGTTTCCCTGATATACAGTGAGGAAAATGGTAGACTTGGAGTAGAAAACAACAGTGAAACACAAATTTTAATTATTCCTAGTCAATTGTTAATTATTGTCGTCGGAGATCTTCCTGAGGCTGTTGGTCGTTCAGTAGTTCAAATAGGGCCAGGTCTCGTCATAAAGTTTAAGCACTTTGCCTTTTTTTATGCATCCAAGCAGGCTATTTATTTATCTCAATGAAGAAGATACAACAGAAATTATTAAACGGTTGATATGATGCTATTATAGAACTTGACATCATAAATAATGAATTTGAGATAAAGATTAAAAATATTTATGCTCTTGTGTATGAGCTGGATCATGAAGAATTCAAAAATATTATTGCTGCTGAACTTTTTAATTTAAGTAAAATGTTAAATCTTAATATTATTGAGGAGTGGAAGTCAAATAAGCTTGTCCCATAAAATGATACTGAAAAATCCAAAAAGGGGCTGAGAGGTGAGAAAATGAGAATATTTGTATCAAAAAGTCAAATTGCAATTTTTATATCAACAAAGGATTTAATTGATAAAATTAAACCTCTCTCGCATTATGCATTCAG
The DNA here is from genome assembly GCA_029931535.1 of Margaritifera margaritifera. Classification (NCBI taxonomy): domain Eukaryota; kingdom Metazoa; phylum Mollusca; class Bivalvia; order Unionida; family Margaritiferidae; genus Margaritifera; species Margaritifera margaritifera. Next base: position 136,466 of record JAQPZY010000545.1, read on the forward strand.
TGTGTATTCAGCAAGTGTTACATTGGTTTATCCGGTAATTGAGGATGTGCGGCTGGATATTAAGAATAAAAATCAAATTGATATTTTTTCTAAACTACTCGACGACAACGATCTCATTCAATTTCCGTCTGATCTTAAATTATTAGTGATTTTATTAGTTGAAGTTTCTTCTGGCCGTGGATCAGTAGAAATTAGCCAAGGAAATAGTGCCTCAGCTACTATTCAATCACCTGATATATCAAGAAGCAAAGCAGTGCACCTATTTTAAGAAATGTTTGATACAACACAAGGATATACTCTACAGTGTCTTGCAAAAGGAAGTGCAAGAGTAGGAGAGACAGATTGTGCATTTAGTGCAAAAATACTATTCAAAATATAAAATGGCTACATACGATTTTCGTGTTAGGAAGATAAACGAGATAAAACAACACTCAGGGAATAAGCAAACGAAGGATATTACATAGAAAATATCAACATGCAGCCATTATTGCTCATAATATCACAGCAGTTTTTTCGATTGTATCTACAGGCACTGGCGCTACCGGGATAGTGTTAGCCGTGATGGTGCTGGGCCATCCAGCGTCTGTTGCTCTTGAGGCTATTAGTATTGTGTGTGGAGTCTTAATAATAGCAGGGAATTTCTTTCGTAGAAGAGAAATGGTCTAATATAAGCTAACATAACAAAATTCACACCTTAGCTGAGTAAAAAAGTAACTCAATAACTAATAAGTGCTCACAAATATTGGATAAAGACGAGATAGACGTCGACGAGTTTCGCAGAGTTATGGATGAATATAACAGTTTTATAATTCATAAGAGGCAGCTTCAGAGCCGCTAAGATGAAATCCATCGTCTCATCAAAGCTGTAAGTTATGGTGATGAAGTTGACAGCACATATACAGCACCAGAGACCGTTGATCGTCACAGAAAATAAGACCTACACTGAAACAACACGACGTGTTGACATAGTGGAGGTCTATTTAGTGGCGCGCACAGAGCGGCGCCGTTTTGGCTTCGCATAGGTTATCCGCCGAACGTGCGCTCATCGTCGTCGACACTTGGCTGCTGACCATCGGCACTTGCCTCGTAGAGTAATGAATCTGTGCAGTGTGGGAACCATTTAACGGGTACATTTTAAAAATGACACGTACCGCATGTTGTATACTTTCCCTTCATCTCTATACCGCAGTTGTCACATTTGCGAGTTCCTCTACCATTTTTTGTTTTACATTTATTCCTGGCGCAGAATGTTTCCACACAATTTGTGATGCATAGGCAGTTTTGTACTAATATGGGCCGTGTGCACTTTTTAATTGCATCCAGAGGAGAGTGGGATGAGAGTTTTTGCGCTACCATAGGCAGTGGCCTTAATCTGAATGTAAGGGTATCAATGGAACCATTCCATCCCACAGTCAATTTAGTAGTCGGTGTCATTCAAGAATTCGACTGGGTTAAGGCCTAGGATTCAGACCTATCCCTTGACACAGCAAAGAAGTACTCGTGAAAAAACTGCAGCAGAAGACGTCGTCTTTATAGCGTGGTGTGCGTGGGGCTGGTGCATTCTTTTTGTTTTCTTTGGCGGATCTCTCTGCACGCTTTCTTTGGGTCAGACGTACTACAATGACTACCAGTACTCTGGTAGCTCTGGCTTCTCAAAAGATAGTCTCCTCCATCAATCGAATAGCACAATCAATGAATTCCTGCTGGCACTTTAGGCATGGCACTTGAATTTTCCACGATGCTAGTTTGCTTTGCGCAGACGGTCCCGCCTTCGTGTGCAATGGAATATGCAGTTCTAGAGGTTTCTATTCATCCCACCATACTTTTTACTTTAACGCAAATACTGCAGCCTCAATAACTTTGAGCATCTCAGACGGCTGCGGAAGTCTAATGTACACGCCAGACAATGAGTGGCGCGGGTTTCGGGCTGCTAATACTATGTATTGGATATCTCTAGTAGGACATATGTACATGGGTTCACGCTGCATGTGCAATAGCAGGAGCCAACCTCCGACTTCCGTATGTGATGTGAACGCGTTCGAGATGTAGGCGGATCTCATCATCTTCATTAGATCTAGGATATCGTAGTTGTATGCCCAGGGCAGTTAAGTCGTGGCCTACTGTCCGAGACCTGCGATGAAACGTGACCATATGATGATTTGGATTAAGGACGAGTAGGCAGCGTCTACGCCTCTCCTCGCGAGACAAACACCCAACGGTAATATGCCTTATCACGTCTCGCCCCTGCTCCAGTGCTTCCACAGCCTCACCCAGGTGACGCAGGGCATCCTTGGTCCTGGGATATACAGGCCATTGACCGGTATGGCGTTCGTATGTAAGTCGCGATTCACTCACTCTAGCGGCACAAGCAGCCATAATACATATATCGTACAGATGGGGATAAGTCTCTAATAGAGTGGTCTTCTTGGTGTAGACCCCTGCATGGTTACGATGGCCTCAACGAGGGATGACCGCACGGCTGGTTGTGACAAGGGGCAGCTATCCGGCTGGTCGCCGCAAAGCCCAGCAGTAGTATGAAAAAACGTAAATCTTCCGATTCTTTAACCAAAATTAATGTTTTGCGAACGTGTCTACTCTTTGTACACAAATTGCGGGTGCGAAGGATTTATTTTAAATCTTTTAAAAGAAGATATTCAATTAAACATATGTAAACTTATCTTATCACAAACTACTGCTCATTCAACCCGAACTTCTAGACCTCTGTTCCTTGGAGATGGGATGTTGCTCCGCTGTTGAAACAACTGTATTGCTGGCAATTTATCAACCAGTAAACTCGAAGCCTTGTACCAAAGTGCCCAAACAGACCTCAGTCCAAATAGGCATCAAAATCACAGTTTATGTTGGTTCAAATTTCTTTCTTTACTTTTCTGTTCAACTGTTTGGTCTACTTCAAGCATTCCAGTTGGATGGCAATATTGCAGAATAATTTCCCAAAAGCAGAAGTCTCATTGTCCTATTACGTCGGTTCGTGCATCATTTAAGGTATTATTGTGAACGTAGCGGTACAAAAGTTGCAGTTTATGTGAAAATATCAATACATGTTTGGATAGATTTAGTTATACACTCTATATCATACCTAGAGATACGTAGAGATTGAACTCTCTCTCTCTCTCTCTCTCTCTCTCTCTCTCACACACACACACACACACACACACACACACACACACACACACTCAAACACACACGCCTAATTACACACACTGACTAAGTCATGCCCTATTTATCTTTCTACACGTTACTTATAAGTCTACAGTGTAGAATGTAACAAAACTTTTTCAATTAATCAGAGATCGGCCCCGTATTCTCAAAACATTTTGATCCGGAATCTCCAACTCAAGCTCACTGTCAGAAAACCTTGACACTATGAGCATTTAATTTGAACGAATTTAGACTGATGCAATTTTCAGGATCTTCCTAACCTTGAGCTCTATGCTGGTGTGCTAGCTTTCAGTTACATAGATATACTACAAGTATCATATCTGAAGTTTGGGTCTTTTGTCTAAGCTTGAGTTTCCTGCTCGATATGTTTTAAGGATACCGGTGCCAGGTTTCGTATTCTTTAACTTTTTGAGCATGAAAACTCAAGCTCAAGCTCAGATTCCAAAATCATACATGATCAGTAGAATACATCTAGGTCCGTGAAAATCAGTATTCTGATAGTAGATGTGAAAGGCCGTTTTGAACTAATTTTCGCCACCCCTAAGGGTAGGGGCCTTAAAATCAGCCCAGCATAATGTAAAGGCTGATTGTACCCCGTGTGACTTGGCCCCAACCCCCATCTCCCAGGGGCTGGGGCAATCTGGGACCTTCAAAATACTGTCTTGCTCCAGCCAGCAGATCCCCATTAAGAAACTTAGTTTAATGATGTATAATGTACTTTTCGTGCACTAACAGTCCTAATAGAAATTAATTTGGCCATACAAACAGTATATCTAAATGTAAGACTTTGGTATATGCTGTGAATTCCAGCAGGTAACTGTCATTTACTCTGTACGTCAAGCGTGTAACCGCTAGCCGATGTTTCTAATGCATGTTAATGTATCGTTACGAAATTGAACGTAGGGCGTTTACACGACGTTGTTAGTACTGTTCCTAACTCAACCATAAATTAATCTTAAAGTGATCAATCCTTGTTAATGGACCACTTACCGAAATGAATGCGGGAGTTTACAAGATATTGCCATCAGTTAAACAGCTTTTCCTTCATTACTGTTAAGATTTAGAATCGTCCCATATTTAACATAGGTGAGGTAAAATATATACGGAGGCTTTATTATTGAAGCGCTTGTAGCGTTGACTGTATTGACAGCTGCAGCGCTTACTATAAGTGGGGGTTTGATTTTTGGTAGTGACTTGGGCATCAAATAAAGTTGCTGGTACTAACGCTGATGATGCACGACCTGCTGATGCAAATAAAATATTCCAAACGATGGCCATGACACGTGAGGCTGCCGTTGTTCTTTATGAGACGCTGAGAACCAAATGTTGAGGAAGCGGTAGATTTACCCCAGAGGGATAATGTACTCCAGAAAACTATATACACGTTCTAGCGAGAAAGCTGGTAGCAGACACCATATACATTCTTCTATCGAACTTATATCGATCGGCGGGGGGAGGGGGCAGTTTTTGTTGGAAAGCAAGACAAGCCACTTCATTTCATGCTGTGGGTCACGCCATGCCTCTAATAATGAACTGGCTTTTTTTGGAAGGCACCTGAAGCTGGGGGGGGGTCAATGCGCGCCGCCGCGCCTTCTGCGCGAATGTTTGCCCGTAGCTCCTCTGGTAACCCCATGGTGTGTACTAAGCTGCATAAAAAGTCGAAAATTACTTTTGCACCACCGAGTTGCAAATTAAGGTGGACACAATGCATCACTCTTGATCAGAAGGGTAAAAATGTTGTCGTCCCCGCTGTTTCTGCGGTCCTATTGTTCCAGTCATTTCGACCATTTATGCAGACCAAATACAGCTAACTAAGAAATTTTCTTAACCTGGCGAAGCTTTTTGTGATCTGCTCCCGTGCTTCGGCTTTTCCTCAAGCTAAAAATACATTGTTTTACCACCTCATTCATGATAACCAAAGCGTATGCCTTGTGTAACGCGACCTGTATTTGGATCTTCATAGCCGTATGTATCTCAACTTCATCGAGGATAAGCTTTTAAACACTTCATCAGAGATGACACTGTCGAGCAGCGCTTAGATCTGTGGTCGGATGTTGTGTTGAGTTTTATCTTGGCGAGGGCGCGGATTTCGTCGTGCTATTTGTCCAGCAGGGAGAGCTGCTTGCTAATGAAATTTCCAGCCATGAAGACCAGTTGCAAGCCCAAAACTGTGATCTCAGGGACAACCGTGATCGGGGTGACAACGATTGTTGACAAATATGCCATCAAACGCGCTTAACGCGCGCCTGTACTTTTTGTAGAGGGTGCGCCGCCGTTCAACCTCAAACGTTAAGGCAGTTTGAGTCTCACATATCTTTTTAGAAAAAAATATTGTGGATCTTGGAACTTTGGGTACAGAGACACCGCAGCCCTTCTGTGAGGAGCATGATATGAAAGTTTAATTGATCCTGGGTGGTGGGAGGGTTAGCACATCTGAGGACACGCAATTTTAATCTATCGCCATGGTGTACTGGCAAGACGGCGATGATGATAAAGATGCAGAAATAATACGGTCTTCACCAGCGCGCCCACCAGCATGCTGGCCAAGAGCCACAACTACCATGCCTACTATTCGCAGGTTTAGTTATTGGTTTGTTTGTTGTTTTTTTTTTTTTGTTTTTTTGTTTTTTTTTGGGGGGGGGCGCAGATTACTGTAGTGAGACAAAACATATTTTTCGAAGATCGCATGTTTATTTTGTCTGGTGAGCCGAGTGACAAAGGGCTGACATAATGGTGTTTAATAACTAAACCAATGGTCTCGTCCACGGGAAACCCGTGTTTCCAAACCGATATGGCAGACGCCCCTGTAAGCGTTTGCGCCGGAGAGAATGCTAGTACGTATGGCCTGACTGCAGCATCTGATGTTGCGTCTGGTACCCGATTAATTGAGCCGTTGCCCATCACCAGCACGCCTCTCACGTATAGCCTGAATTTGAGACTCTCGAGGCGACACCGGTGTCAGCATAGTTTTTAATAAATTCCACGAAAACCATAGCCTCTCAGTGTGCTATCGGCGTCAAAGACCACGATGTTGTCGGTAGCTACGTTGGATGGTTTGGTGAGGAGTACATAAAGGTCAACGCCTGAGTTTTAAAGCCCTTCCCCCCCCCCCACCGCGGCATTGGAGAACACGACATGTCTACAGACATAGTTGTTTCCAAGCTGGTGCGTTTTTAGACACTTTCGTCTAATGTAGCAGGCTGGCTATGGAGTTGGAGCGGCCCCTCAATGATTTCGTTTAATGAATAGAACTGCCAGTATGCAAGGCCACGGGAAGCCCTTTCAATGTGCTCAATAAATCTACGGTAGTTATTGTAAACGATAGTAGGCAGAGGGCTGATCTCAAATAACCGAAATGTTTCGATAAACACGATTTTCTAGGATCTCAGGTTTAGGATGCCAGTCATGCTGTAACCAGCCCTGCTCTCGTCGCCTCTGCCAACATATCTTTTAGTAGCGGAATTTTTATGACATGGTGGGATCAGCCACATTACGAACGGAAGCTCGCACAACCTCAACAGCTTGAGGCAGACCAAAAAGGCGAACCACCATCGCTTAGTGTGCCATCGGTGTCGCGATGTGGCCGGCAGCTACATTAGCAGCTTTGGCGGGGAGCGTAGAGACAGAGGACTTCCGAGTTGTTACGAGCCCAGATGGCATCGGAAAACACGGCCAGGTTATTTTTTTTTTGGGTCTGCGTTGATGGAGCGGTTGCTAAAAACCTCAAGGTTTTGGTTGCATAGTTGGCGGAGTCGAGCGCGCCTTGCGCAGTAGCATGGAAAATGTCTGTGCTTCCAGAGCGTCCAAATATGAATCGAAGTAGTTAGTATGCAAAAAAAGAGTAGCCGCCTTTTAAGCGCCACATCCAGCAATGTTTGAGGCAATATATGGTGCTTAAGCGCCTTTATATAGCAATTGACAGGTGGCCACAGACAGAGCTATCGGCCTTTCTCTGATCCGGAATTGTGAAATACGTCGGTGGCAGTGTCTGGGTGTTGCCACTGCGTCCTGCGCGGTCAGACAATTAGTTCAGGAGGCGCGGCAAGGCCGTACGAGTCGAAGTCGACAAGGTGAGATGGCGTGGACCTAAACGCCAACCAGTACGTTCTCCAGTTTTGTGAAGAGTCGAGGTTGGTAAATACTAGCTTTATGCCCGCTACGTACAGGATGGAGTGCTAATTCATCGCACATGCAGACACCGGAAAAGCGCTTTAAGGGGTTCGCCATACAGAGCAGTCAAAGTTAGAAAGGTCCCGTACCGCCGCGTACTTGGTAGCTACAGGCCCTTTTCCTTTTATTTTCGTTTTGGCATGTCGTTCCGACCCGCTGGCTCAGACCGCTGCCGGGTTTGGTGGCGTCGTCAACGATTCCCTTGAGGGCAAGACCACCAGCTGTGCCAACCGCGCCGAGCACTGCTGCCTTGCCGGCGGTTACCAGAACTGGAATAGCAAGGGCGAGCAGAGACAGGATGCCGCCTTGTACGCATTTCAAGGCCCAAACCAAAAATTCCAGGTCGATGCCACGCTTTAACTCACGGGTGACTTCGAGGTGCTTGGCCTGGGTGGCTGTTAGCATGATTGGGGAAGGTCCAAAAAGGTCACCAGTGCCAAGCTGTAGGGAGATCCCTTGACTGGCCTTCATTGCGGCAGCAATTTTTCCGAGCTGGCCTTTGGAGATGGACACCAGTTGCTTTTTGTATGGCATTGTGTTGTTTTGCAGGCGTATGCAAGATTTGGCCGGTGGCGCTTAAATTGTGTTTTCTATGGGGTCGTCAATACCCTTTATTCGCCCGTTAGCGCCCTGCAGCAGCGTTATGTCTTAGATGATAATGGAAATAGCTCCGTAGTTGGCAATTGTGCCTCTTGCGACGCGGGCTTTATAGTACATGTCCACAAAATTCGAGGTTTTCCAGGTTGAAGCAACAGATGGGATAGAGGCCGGTAAATTCCTTTTGGCTCATCTGGAGTCCCGAGTCCACGTTTTTATCGCGCCCCATGAAGCCCAGAATTTGCGGTTAGCGAGGGCGACATTGTTGCCTGATCTAAAATGATTTTCTCTGCCCGCTCCTGGTAGTTGTTGAGGTGCAGGTTCACCGTAGTGACTCTAAGTTCTCAAACACTATCGGATTGTGCACTTGGCTATTTAGCCATTCAACTTTCTGAAGGCAACAAATGTGTACCGAGGCGCGGTGATACCATACTGTACAAATATTTGCCAGGAAACCTAGCTATCGACTACGGTTGATGAGCATCTGTGGTCATGGCTTAAAAGGATAGGGTGCTCATCCCCCTCCTCATGAAGTTAAACAAATTGGCCTCCGCCACCAGCGGCGGCGTTACAGCCGGCATCCAACAGGTGAGCTTTGAGAGCGTGACCTGACCTTCAGCCGCGACATCGGCGCGGACGATGGTGTTGTCGTCGGTGCTTTTACGGGTCAGCGCAATGGTGTGCTTGGCGCCGAAGATGACCTTGCGCACATCTGGCAGACCCCAAAGATATGGGTTAGTGGCATAACACAGGAAATGCTCCCATGTTCTCCCAACTGTGCTTTTCGCAACGCGAAGCCTAGGTTAAAGTTTTGTCTGACGCTGCCCATTGCGAGCATTTGGGCGTTCTCTGCCGCGTTTCTAACATTTTTCATGGTAAACTAGATATCGCCGTTGTGGTCTGTTGCATCCTTCATGGACATCATCGTAGCGTGCAAGGTCTAGAATGGTCGTGGCGACATCGACGTTTTCAAGACGGGCACCGTCGAAAAGCGCCATCACGCTGTTACTGACAATGTCACATTGTACGCTGCGGTTTAAGCTGTCCTGTCTGCTTTGCGAGCAGGACGACAAGTTCGATAGAGGCTTCAGTGGGGAGAAAGTGGCACGAGGTCTACTGCACCTGTAGCTCCACACAGTCTATTTGATGGAGATCGCGGTGTAACAAGATGACCAGGTAGGATTTCGGATTTATAACAGAACACTGTTGATGGTGATAAAAATGCAATGTTTATTGATGAATGACTTGAATGGACAAATTAACATAATCCGCACGAACCTAATACGGTAACCCAAATATGAACACAAATAAATAAATACACAGTGCAATGATAAAGGCTAATGATTTATCTCACACGATGAAAGGAATGATGTGTTTTACTCAGATAGCAAAAATGATGTGTTTTTACTCATATAGCAAAAATAAATACCCTCAAATAATGAAACATGAGGCTGTGTTTTACTCAGATAGCAAAAATGATGTATTTTTACTCATATAGCAAAAATGTCTACCCTCAAATAATGAGACATGAGGCACTTTATTCAAATAATAAAATGTGGTGCAAACAAATGGGATAGATATCATGCAATATATCTTACACTCCCAAACCACTGGGTATCACAAAAACCCAAAATTAGCCCACGGCTAAAAGATTACATATATGGAGTGACTCACAAACACTCCGTCACTGCACACTTGGCTGCTAGTCAGACTGGTCAATCAAGCGATCCACGCCCACCAATGGGTCAACAACGCCCGATCACCTGGTATTCAAGCAACCCACTGTTTATTCAGCTCCACGGCTGCTATGGTTAGCTTTAGTCAACTTCTGTTGTCCCCACTATAGCTGGGACCTCGTCGATTCTGATCTCTACAGCTCTACAGCTGAAAATAAATCTAACACCGTGTAGTATGATTGACACGGGCATATACGATAACACGTAATTACGTTATATACGGTAAGTTACACAAATTATATTATCGGCACGACATTACAAAGCAATGAACAAGTTCAAAAGTGAACCTACACGTATCCGATAAGAATCTTATGGTACTAAACGTTTCCTAAAAACGCCACTTTATATTGCTAATATAAAGCTCTTATTAAGAACAAACAAGAATAGAAAATATACAAACAAGAATAGAAAATATTAACCATGAATTAATAAATATTTTACATACCTCTACAGCTGAAGACGTGCAAATCCTTAAGTAGACTGCTCACTGACAAGACGTTCCGTAATGTAAAGATTTAGTCTTACGGTGAGGCATTTATACACAGACGATGCATTCGGTTTTTCCCATCGAAAGCACTTCGCACGTGCGGCATGGGGTGAACCGAACTCACTGTTTCGAAATATAGTAAAATATACATAACTCACTCTCGGGTATCGTTGTTACACTGAAAAACGAAACCCGAGTACATGTATTTAATAAAAGGGATTTATACAATTCCGTGACACGCGGCATCGCCGAGTAGTAATGCAGGTCACGGAGCACAGGGGCCCCCATGTCGAGGGCGGCGTCTTGCACATTTTGTGGGACACAAACGCTACTGTTTGTACAAGTATTCCATAAGTACTGTCAGTGCCTATTTAAGTCTTTTAAAAGTGGTTAACGTTTCCAATTCAAACAGTAAGCACATCGGATACCAAGCTTGCGGCAACATATATTACAGCCCACGAGGTTACTGGAAGGGCGTGGCAGCGGTTAAGAAACTGGCAGAAGCTGCTAAATTCTCACAAGATGTTGCCAGGGTGTGGCTCGAAAAGCAAGCTATGTGGCAGATTTACCTGCCAACACCGCATAGAATCCTCTGGCCGCAAGTTGTTGCTTCAACCCTTTACAGAGTGCACAGGCCGACATCTTGTTTCTACCACACGACAGTGCCATGCGCATTCCACGACAAGCGCCGTACAAGTACGTGTTGACCGTGGTTGATGTTGCCATTCATTACATGGAGGTCCACCCCCTGACCACAAAGGAGCTTTCCAAGTTCGCCGACGCTTTGGCGCGTATCTAAAGCAAGGCCACTACAGTGGCCATAACTGCTGCAGGTTAATTCCGGCCTTCGAGTTCATGGGCGCCGTATTACATCTCTTCGCCAAGAACAATATGCAGATGAGGCGGGACGAGGCCGGCGTCCACCGTGTGCAGGGCATTGTTGCGAGATTCAACCTTACTCTAGCCGAGCGGTTGTCTGGGCACCATTATGCTCAGGAAATTTTGTGCGCGGAGAGATCGCGTGTGCCATAAGCACAGGGCATGTAAAGAGTAGCACGGAGTGAGTGAGGCGGCTACCTGCAGTTTTTGCGGCCCTAAACGTTAAGATAACGTGCCCCGCGGGCAAGAGACCTCTTGATGACATTCGTAAAATTGTCTATTCGACTGTGCAGACTGCGCCTGCGGTGTCTGTGACGTAGCCGATTGGTCTGCAGGACAAACTCCTGGATTTAAACACCTGTATGTGATACCTATATGCGCCGGGAGAGCTGGAAGGAGGGCAACGCCGTACAACCGACCCTGTGTGGTCGCTCAAGGTGTGCCCCGTGGGTGATAGGTTTGACGGAAGGGGGGCAAAAAGCTCGTTGAGGTACTCCTTCGCGAAGACTTTTTGTTCTTATGCTCTTTGGTAGCGGTCTTACCAACTTCTTGGTGTCCATCGGGCTCAGGCTTGTCTTGTTTATTCGGTACACCACCTTCTTATGATGGTCGCTGTGTATGCCCACCATTTGGTGATGAAACCTTTGTCTTTTTGAGATACGCTAGGTATATGTGATGCCAGAGGTTGAGCTTAAGGGTGGTCTTCGGTGAATGGACAGCAGCATGGTTGTCGCTGAAGCTTTTCCGCGTCTTAAATGCCAGGTCGGCAACCAGGCGGCGTAGTGCGTCTTCCTCGCCATAGGGCCTCAAATGGTTCACCCAAATCCACTTTGTCAGGTTTTCTATGGTTTTCCAAAAGACAGAGTTGATCATCAGAGCGAAGAAGTCGTTCTCAAAGTGAATCTTAATCTTGGTCCTAAGATCAGTGCTGAGTTGGTTGTACGGCACCATCCACGCGCATCCTGAGATTGGTGTAGAGCTTGAGGTTCCTGTCATGGATAACATAGTGGATTACATAGTGCTCCTTATCCCGCAGCCTGGGAACTAGCCTCGTGTACTCACTAAACTTACCCATCCCCCAGTTCATTCACTAAACCATGCTTGTAGTCGCTAAGCTAGCTTTCTGGAATACACATTGCCTAGGGAGCCGGCGGGTAGTCGCTTATGTGAGTCATTAAGCACCTCTGGGTACTCTAGGTCAACCTGAAGAATGTAGTCCTTTGTAGAAACATCCGTGATTTCTATACAAGGGCAAGAGATGACATCTAGTGGGTCGACCCACTTATAATCCACCAAATGGCAGACATAGAGATTGATGATGCCAAGGTAGATTTTCCACCTGTTTGGATTTTCAAAAGTTGGCACCAGCGTCGTCGCACATCGTGTTATTCGCTTTCACGTGATGCGGGATCGCCATCAAAATGCGACCACGGATGCTGTTTTCAATAAACATGTGCGTGTTGCTGTCTGTTAACAGCTCGAGCATAATATCAGTCTTTTTGATAAGGGTGTTCCAGCTCATTCCCGGCGAGCTGTACTAATGCGAGGCCGCACTTGCTCAGTGAAGAGACTCAAAACGTCTCAGGCACGTCCGCCAGCAAAAGCATATCAGTCTTAACGTATAGACCATGGTAGTATTTGAGGTTTCGGCAGCTGAATGCCTTCCACACGCTCTGCACGTGCCCGTAGTCTTTTTCGGTTATGCCGGCACGGTTGAGCTGGTTGTAGAAAGTTTCTAACGGTGGAAGCTGTGTTTTTTAGAATCGCTTCCAGCTGATCATATATTCGAATGGGGATACGCCCTTGTGAAGCAAAAGGTCAATGTCAGCGGCAAGCGCTGAATGCTTAAATGGCGGTCGAAACACCACCTTTTCTGACTTGGCTAGGTTATCTGCCAACTTTTCAAGGCAGATGTTTTTAAATTGGAGGCTGTCAATAAACTTCAGGTTCCCAAGTGAAAACACAATATAATTATCCATGTTGTTTGGAATGGAGCTAATCTGTTCCGTCGAGGCTGTTCCAGTGGCGTCAAGGCTGTTCAGACGACTTCTATTTCAGGTGGACATAGTAGCCGCGCAGATTATGAATCACAAAAGGCACTTTTATTTTTGTCTGGGTAGATGAGCTGCGATATTTTCCGGTAACATGGTAGTGGTCTCTCACCCTGTCCATATATGTGGCGGTGTACCGTTTCCTGAAAATTCATCCGGACGTCTTCGCGTCACACAATCCCGCGGGATTTTGGAACACCTCTCGGATCTCTTCAAGCTCCGCCTTCAGGTCCATGATAAAAATCGCCGCAGAGTCCTCACCCTGGTATAACACCGCACCATACATACTCCATCTCAGCGGACAATCATATAGCTGAAGCTACATGTAACCTGGAGGGCGATATGCGTGTTGCTTTTGTTTGGATTGCCGTCAGGGCCTTCCACTGGCATGTTCAGTGCCTCGAAATCCACATAGATGATGTATGGGACACGCATCTGTCGATGGTGGTTCTGAAGGACTAAGAGTTTTTCTGGCTTCGGTAAGGTTATGCCCTGTGGCTTTTCGGCTATATTGCGGCAGTCTTTAGTGTGGGATTAAACAGGTCGCCCAGAGGCTAGCGGTAAGTACCTACCCAATTTACATTGTTAACTGCTGGGCAGAGAGCCGACAGGATAGCCCACTCAAACCAAAGGTCGTGATTGTTTTACTCGGTGGTATGTACTTTGGTGTTGGAATGTAGATGCGACCGCGATACGGACGGTACTACGGCACACTGAGGTCAAGCACTTGGCAGCGGTCAAATGTCCATCCATACCCCTCACACATGTATTTTTCGATGTTCCCCATTATAAGGGCATTAGTTTGGGAAACCAGCTGCTCGATCTCATCGCTGCGCTATATGCTTACTGCGTCGGTATGAAACGAAATCGTAGCTATTGTGGTTGCCATCTCAGCTTCTTTATTATAGACTTTTTCTAGGCCAGGCATGACCGTCTCCAGCTGTACCGCTATGATGAGGTTAAACTTTAGACCATCAAGGTTACTGAACTCTCTCAAGAGGATATCGTGTACTCTAGGCGCAATATCATTAAGGAATTCACTCGGTGGCACGATAATCTTTGACAACCACGTTGACTCTACCCTGCCGCTTTACAAAGTCGTGCAGTTGCCGTCGGTTGTCACTTCGACGGGGTGCTAAAATAAGCCTCTGCGGACAAATGTATACTCCTCGAGAATTCCATTTAAAACGTCATCGGTTAGCTCAATCTGCTGCTGCTTTTTCCGTGCATCAAGCGCTGGTATAGGTTGAAGCACCCACTTGCCGTTTCGGCGGGCAACTGGAACTGGCCATGCGTCAAGCGCACGTCGTGTCCGCCATCTGAGGACTAGAACTGGTTCAAGGGCCCAGTTCGCATAGAGTGCTTTGTTCCAGTACCACACGTCCAACATGTGCAGACTCTAAATCCTCTTCTAAACTCTGTCATGTGCATGCCACAATACTCAACAATACAGTTTTTCCTACAGAGCGCTTTACTTCCTAGTTTCAGCCAAGCGCACTTATTTTTGCTTTCAAGAGCATGTTTGCGTGAAGTGTTATACCCTTTTCTCCATATTTCTTTAAACAGAAAATCACACTTCATAGTGAGCAGAAGGTTGAAAACTGTTTTCATTGCTGCAATGTTACACTCTTTACAGACTAAATGACAGTTACCTGTTGGACCTCACAGTATGTTCAAAAAAACATACATTTAGATATTCTGTGTGTATGGCCAAATGAATTTTTATTAGGACTATCAGTGTAAGGTAAGTACAGAATACACCATAAAACCAGGTGGTTTAGTAGGGGTGGGTTGGCTGGGGAGTGTGGGCTGGGGCCAAGTTACATGGTGTTAAACCAGCTTTTTACATTATGCTGCACTGATTTGGGACCCTCATTATTTGGGGTGTGTGAAAATTTTTAACGGGGCCTTTCGCTCGAGGAGACCAGCTCACGTTAGAAGAATCTAAACGTTATATAATTGTAATATAATTTCATTCTATTTATAGTATCTGAAAGTCAGGGACTTTGACATTCAGCTTCAGTTTTATGCTCAAAATGTTTCGAGAAAACGGGGCAAGCAATGAATTTGGAAATTGTATATGTTTTGCGCTGTAGAATGGTTCTTGATTCTGCTGGGACAAGAACAGTTTGTTACGTTGTCGTTACATAACGTAGATGCGTTTCCAAATATGTTAGCGATGAAAAAAGCTGACAATGCTGAACGCTATCATTGATCAAGAGACATCTGAAATATTAAGAGTCAATCATTTCTTACAATTAAATGCAACTTTTAAAGGCTAATGCAGTGCCCTTGTTCGGTTGAACATGTTGGTTACACTATTGATTTATTAATTTTTACATTAGGCCAGACTCTTAAGGCCAATATATTCAATCATTACGCCTTTTTCAATTAAACAAAATAACAGTAATTCAGTAAATATTATTTCATTATTCGTATTGTTCAGTTTTTTCTGTGTCTATGCATAATATAATTCTCCATAGAAACAGGTAGGAATACTATAGATTTTAGCTACACATTTGATATAGATAAAGGATCGGACAGCGCTTACAGCGTCATTTTGAAAGAGATGGATACTTCAGGTCAATATCTTGGTCGTACTAAGTCATAAATCAAATGTGACTTTCCGAAAAAAAGACCTTTGGTTTAAACATGTAGACTGTTTTGTGTCATATACATTCGTTTATGCTTATGTTTCCTGTTTAAAAACAAGTTGGATTATGAGAAAGGGAAGACGAATACGACGAGCAGGGTAAGAAATGAAGAAGGAGGATGTAGTTGTAGTTTTAGTAGTAGTAGTAGTAGTAGTAGTAATAATAATAATAATAATAATAATAATAATAATAATAATAATAAACCAATGGCTAAACAGCAATGGGCTAAAAACTGAAACAGAGGGCTTTATAATAGCAGCCAAAGATCAAAGCCTTAATACCACTTCGAAGAAACCATTGAAAGTAACCTCAATAAAGCAGCAGCCTACATCCACTGGGAGATTTGCAGTCACTTCGACCTACCTGTACTACCAAGATGGTACCAGCGTGAACCAGAAACCGTAATCGAGAATGCAAAAGTAACCATACTCTGGGACATGCCAATCCATACAAACCGCGAAATCAAAGCAAACAGACCTGATCTAATAGTAAAAGACAATACATTATTGACATATCAGTACCTGGAAACAGACGTGTGTCAATAAAGGCAATGAAGAAGATATCAAAATACAAAAATCTTGAAACAGAAAGCAAGAGAATGTGGAACATCAAAGAAACAATCAACATTCCAGTAATGATCGGTGATCTGTGACTGACTGATAAAGAAAGGGATAGAGAACAACATTAAAACGATTCCTAGGAAAGTCAATATTGAGGAAAACCAAAAGACAGTGATGCTTGGCACAGCACATATATTAAGAAGAGCTCTTATTCACGGCTTGAACTCTTATCAAAGTCATAACGCTTAGCTAAAAAATCATATGACAATAATAGTAGTAGTAGTAGTAGTAGCAGCAATAATAATAAGAATAATAGTAAGAAAAAGAGTAGTAATAGTAACAGACTATCTAACAATCGGTACAGAAATCTAACATGTGGATGAATAGATCCTCTTTAGGTGAGACAAAGGTGTTCTTGTGCTAAACGAGATGAGACTCACGGGTAATTATTCTCTCTCTCTCTCTCTCTCTCTCTCTCTCACACACACACACACACACACACACACACACGACATTATTACATAAGGGCCAACGACTCTGCGGTGTATTTAACTCCTCACTTAATGTATTGGATATTTGTTCTATATTCATCTGTGCATTCTATACCCCTGATTTAATAACTCCGAGAAGTGCACCGTTTTAATTACTTTCGGTGACGATACTATATTACGGGTAGTAACGTCATACTGCACCGTAATTACATAACCATACATCATTGATCTTGACACCCGAGCAGAGCATATTCCAATTGTCAATCTTATGTACGTCCGGTTTTGTCAAGTTTGACTCATGCAGTTATGTGACGCAAGGGATACTCAAACATCGGAACTGCATATGCAATTTGAGTACACACCCTTCGCATGTAAAAAACAACCCCCACCCCCTCAAAAAAAAAAAAAAAAATAAATCACAAACAAACTCCAGTTGATAGAAATTTTGCATGTGATTTATGTACGAAGAATTACATCATAAGAATATTGATCATACATTTCTTATTGCTTGCAAATGTTTGCAATGGCACTTGGGAAGGACTTGGAACTCAGTGGCTGAAATTCTTGCTCAGGCAGACGTTTGTACACTGATAACAGGGCATATGTACGATTTCTTAATCCATTTAGTGAAGTGTCGCGTCGAGACAATCGCCGAAGCACGGATGCCAACACTGCGAAGGTCAACGATAGAGCAACACAACGGGTAATGAATTATTATACGATGAACAACCAAAAGACGAATGGCCAACAAAAACCATAAAACCGAGGTGTAATAATCTTTATGTTGGACATGCGGTATATTCTCCTAAGTCTCAAATGAAACTAAATCAAATTGAAAAGCAGAATTTACACATACTGTGCAGAAATGGCAATTGGCAATAAAACCACATTGACGATGCTTCGCGAATAGCATACAGAAAAGACCTTGACGGACAAATAAATTGATACGAAAAACAAATCTGCATATTTTCATAATTTGTAAGCACTTCATTGTATTCATCTTTTTTCCTCAGTCTAAAGTGCGAATCGTTTATCTGATTGTTTGAATAAACTGTATAATTTGCCTGTTTCGTCTTTTGGTAATATGAAAACAAACCATTGTAGAAGGATTACGGACCAAACGTATGTGAAGTTGTATTTGTATGCTTATTCCTTGTAGACAACAGCTGGAGAGATGATACTATATCCTTTACCTGATTTTACAATGACGGTTGATGATCGAGTCTGTCCTCAAAGTGAAGTTGGTCTGACAAGCATACTTTATCTTCCACGTGGTAGAACATTTATTGCAAATGTTGACCTCACTACAAAATTTCAATGCAGAGGAAACCATACTACGGTGCAAGGTGAAACTCTATATTCACAGCTTTCCAACAGCGTTTCATTCGCAGGTAATTACATTTTCGTACATCTGTCAAGGTGTAAGTCTTACCAAATCTGAAAATATTTATTTTTGAAGCGGTATTTGATCCCAAACGTTATATCGATATGTGTCGCTGCAAATGTTTAAAATATCCAATTATGAATGAAATGAATCGCACTTAAATGATTGACACACTACATTTGTTATGAAAGTTCACAGCAGGTATGGAGGGAAATATGAAAAAGTTTGTTTGAAAGAGATGCTTTTTGGCCATATATGTTACCAAATATTACATCTTCCTCTTTTATAGTCTTTAAAAGTATATGGTCGTATGAGAAATGACGTCTATTTGTAGTATTGCTGTCATGATAGAGATCCTGAACCATTAAATACTGATTCGTTACTTTGTGTTTGAAATAATTTACGCTAGCAATATACAAGTAAGTGCTTACCTTAACGCCTGGATATTCAGCCCTCATGATTCTCGTGTATCAGCTGATATAAATTCTGTTAGGTAAAGAGTAATCATATTGCTCGAACAATGGCTGAATAATATGTGTGCTTTCAGCAGCGATTGACTATTTGTCGAAAGTATTTAATCCACTTTGTTGGCGGACGCGGATATATAATGCGCCCGTTTAGTACGAGCATAGTCTGTTTGATTCCTATTATAGCCCAGTTGTTTTCCTCCTCAATTTCACTCAGATTTCACCAGCTTGAGCAAAGTTTTAGTACCACAAAGTTCGTTTTTACAATATGTGTACGTAATTACACTAGAAACTTGTAATTTTGTATGTATTAACTATTTCTTTTTCATTCTTTGTCATCTATATCTAAATTGGTATTAAGTGCTTCCACTAAACGTGGAAAGAGTACTATTTCTGACACAGTCAAATTTTATATCATACACATAGTATATTTTGCTAACTTTCACCTGGGACTGTCTTGCGTTGATGACAAATCTCTGGTGACAAATTGTGTTTTCAATAGGTTAAATATAATGCACTTTTAGGATGCAAGTAGAAAAGTGTATATGCAGTACACACGTTACAAGATTTAACAGAAACTTATCATTCGTCATTCGCATCCTATTATGATGTCAGAATTGGCTGCTGAAAGAAGCGGACAAAACATACGTAGAGAGAGGGTGTATATGGCTATTCGACTGATGATTTACTAAAACGAATGGAATTTAATAAACCTGGGAAGAAAACAAACTAGGTAATTATAGGAATCAAATGAATGAATACAGTTAAGACCATGTTCTTCAACAACACTGTAGCTCCCCACTAAACTCTGCTGTCTTTCCTAGCGCCAAATTATTTTTCTTCTTCCCCCTTAGTACTAGGACCCATACTAGGGGAGCTACATTTTTATTCTTTGAAACAATAAAGTATAACTAACATTTAAAACAAATCATTTTTTCCTTTTATCTCTATCTCTCAGAATATACGGATCTCATGTTAGTCGTAATCTCATTTATTTGGACTACTAACTCTCAAGTTACATTTTCACTTCGCACTATATCGGACGAGCTGGGTTTTTTTTTTTTTTTTTTTTTTTTTTTTTTTTTTTAGTGTGCTTTGATAAACTAGTGAACTATAACAGTAAACATTATGTAGAATCTAGTAGAATCAGTTTTGACAAGACTAGTACACTAATGATACAGGCCATTTGCATGTGCTCGCCGTGAATTACTCTGTGATTGGTTTACGGGCCCAATGTAATCGTTCTGCTATGTTAGTCCTTGTTTGTTTTGTATATTAAATGTGTCAGACATATTTCTGTCTTGACTTTTCTTTGATTATACTAGACTGAATATAATATTATATATTGTCTATCAAGGCCATAGTAGAAGTAAAAAAAAGAAGCTCAAGGTCTTCTTTAAGTCTTTTTCTGGGTATTCCACACTTTTCTCGTAATATAGGGTTCGTGCCACTTCTAGTAGTAGTAGCCTATGTATCTGAAGTTTCGTTAATTTATAATTTACAGTGAATTTATCATTCGTTACACTAAAAGATCAGTCCGGAAATGAACTGATTGAGAAGGTTCACGTGATTCAAGGATCAGACGTCACATTCATGTGCGTCACATCAGGCAGCCGACCAAAAGCATCTATCCAATGGCTCATCGGGCAGTCTCAGATAGCATCGGGATTCAATGAAACAGAATACTATGGTAGCAATGGATTGGTGAACATTGAAAGCATTTTGGTCATAACTCCGAATAGTCAAGAACATCATGGGAAATATCTGTACTGTCGTGCGTTCACCATATCTCAAAATGAAGTTGTTACTTCCTCTAAACCAACATTATTTGTAAAGGGTAAGATTTTGCATTTGGTATGCTTTAATTTTATTTTTTAAGATTATATTTTGAATTAGGGTACAATTGTAAAGACGAATGAACAAAGGCTAGAACTTAACACCCTTAGAATACTGGAACTTGTTAAAAATTCTCCTAGCGGTGTCTAGGTAAAGCCGACATTCTCAGAAAGTTTGCATTTTCTTCCTGCCATTTATTTTACGAAATTTCTTAGTTATTTGTTCTCGCATAAACTATTGTAAAATATATATTATAACCATATATTAAAAGTCTTTGTCATTTTCAAATTCTATTTTTATTCAAAATATCATTTTATGTAATAAAATATGTTGTAAATAACGATCAAATTTTTTCCTAACTTGAATATTTATATTGTTAATTTGTTAGTACATCTTCTCTCGATATAATGACTAATGACGCGGTTGTAACACGGCGTCCTTGCAATTCCTAATATTCTCTCTTGTTTTGAAAGGATAATTATATATATATATATATATATATATATATATATATATATATATATATATATATATATATATATATATATATATATATATAAACATTTTGTAATGACCACGTTTCAAACCTATATAAATTTTATCGGGAATTACCTGAGATTTTCTCTCTGAACTCCTTGATGTTTGTATACATAAAATACATTGACAAAGTATGCATTTTCATATAGTTGATGGTGAATAATCCAATAACGCCTTACAAGCCGTAACCTTACGTGCTGGGAGTTTTCGCTTAAATGGCCCATGAGATTTTTGAGTGTGGCTATTTGATACATACTTGTTTAGACGGATATGCAAACACGGAGGGGGTTAAAGTAGGAGCGATTGCCATCAGGACTTTACGAAATGCTTGTTTGAAATAGGTATATTACATGCCTGTATTCAAAGTAACCGATTTTATTTCAGTAATGTTGACAAATGTGGAGCTTAGAGCTAATGGTCAGGTGATAAATAGCGCTATGTACAAGGTGGCGACTGGTCACGAAATAACACTGAGTTGCATCGCCGGCTTTAGCCGTCCAGCACCACAATTTCTATGGTATCTAGGAACACAACTAGAAGGAGCAGGATCAACACTATCATTCACTCCAACTACACAGGACCATGGGAAAGAAATATACTGTAAAGCTTACAACTTTGACATAGAGAGTGCAGTTTACTCGCAACGACCGATGCTTCAAGTGATAGGTATCAACTGTATTACTGTCCTCACTTTTTTATTACAGTGTACTCAACAACAAAAAAAAAAAACAACAAAAAAGCAACATTGTTATGAAAGATTCTTGTATATAACTGATTAAATCCAATGTGTATTGTCCTTGGTCTCGAATAACAGACAGTTACATGTATGTACATATACGAGGAAATAGCTTAATGTAATAATTTTCTTCTTGGTGTCAGGTCCTCATTTGCAGTTTAATTAGTTCTTTGTATTTTATATCGTATGTTTTTGCTGGAATATATATTGCTTAAATCAGGAATAGACATCGGTTTAGAGAATTAGGGAAATAATATTTTAACAAAACATACACACACACGTACATAAAGGTATTTCTTATTGTAACACGGCTTTGGAAGAAAACGCGAGGATAATTTAATTCTGAGGTCATGAGTTTCTGCGGACAAGCCAAAAGAAAACATGGAGGTGGATATAGTGGGGAAATAAGAAATCGCGAGAAAATTACTTGATATTTTATGTTACCGTGGCCTTTGACTTTTTAAATAAACGTGATACAAATTTGGAACAAGGGTGGGGGTCGGGGTGGTAAGAGAATAAGTATCTTCCGATAATATTAAACTTCTTTGATAGGTACGAAAGCTTGATATCATGTCATTTCCTCATAGTTTTTCTCTTTTAGGTATTCCAGCTAGGCCGACACATTTTGCAATAAGTTCTGTATTAGAGCGCACTGTCATATTCACCTGGTTACCAGGAGATAGTGATGGCTTTGCACAGATGTTTGTGATACAGGGGAGGCCTGACGGCGAAGAAACCTGGCAAAATATGTCAGTCGTCTCGGATATGATCTGCAGGTCCATGGGAATTGTAGATAATCTTGAGCGGGGGAAAATGTATATGTTTCGCATATACTCTTACACCATTGTTGGTCCTGGACACTATGCTGACAATATTGTAAATGTTACCCTAGCGGAAGGTATGTTTGTCACCTTTATTTTAATTGCAGTTGGTAAATTAAATATCGTTAGAATAAGTAATATGAAGTACTTCAAATCTGATACTTTTTCCGAATTATTGAATTATAAATGAATCGTATGCATGACTTTGGTCATATAAGTCAGAGGTTTTTTACAAGAGTGAAACAAACAGACATTACATATTGTAAACAGTTAAATTCGTACGCGACTCTCTTTTAATTCCTTTGTGAGAGAAGTCGAAGCATGATTCGTACATTATCAGACCGGATTTAGCTGATTTGACGAGTGCGATTTTGATACGCCAGCCGTACTGAAACATTGAAATTGGTATATTTCCTTCTCTTTGCATTATTTTATAGTTAATTTATGCATTTAGCAATTGATCCGGTATTAATATCCACTGTGCAAGGTTTTATGTGAGCATGAATTTGCCTGATGACACTGGAAAAACTCCAAACCCTCCGCCCAAACTCTTCTCTCAGGCACGCATTCGCAAACAGTAAACCTTTAAAGATCTCTTTACATTCAAAGAGAGTGAAATTTCCTTAATATGTAAACATTAATGTATAGAATTATGTATGTACTGTGTAACAAATCCAGGATATGTGCTATTTGTATTAACGTCTTCATTGATATATTTTCTAAATTTTAGAGATTATATGTTTGATTATGGGGAATCGGTGTTGGAAAGATATGTCTCCAACCAAGCATGTAACAAATTATTAGGTGCATGTGTCATTTATACTGAACCATATTCATGGGACTTTACGGTAACATTGGGTTGGCTTTGTCAATACCGAAAGAACGACCTCAATCCAAACTCAAGGAGTGTATTTGTATCCGCTCGGTCTTGAGGTGAATTTACAATAGCTGCTTTTAGACTCCTGGCGTGTTACAGTGCCAAAATTTGCGACTTGGCACAAAACTGTCTTTAGATACAGATTAGCGAAATAGGTTAGCAAACTATTCTTGGGTTATAGCACATACTTTTGAAACCCTATCACTGTAGTAAGAAAATGTCAGAATATCAGAGCAAAAACAAAGAATAGAAATCGTATATAGAGATTTATAATAAAGGAAAGGTTGGCAACCAATTTTCGTTAATTTTGTCGATGCCATTCAAATTATTTTAAAATATCCTACCTTGCCTAAAAGAATGAATGCTAATCATCCATCCGCAATGGTGGCATGATTGTAAGGACGGGAATTTCAAAGTAATCCAGAACAAATCACTGTGAATCCAACATGACAAAATTGAAGGGTAAGACCATTTCCAAGATCAAGGAGGCGTGTGTACGCTGCATAATAGTCGCTTACTATTTAAATCCGAAATGTTTTGCAAAAAAAAAAAAAAAATAACTGCGATAATTACTCCAAATAAAATGAAAACTGTTTTTATTTGTTTTGATGTATTGCCGTGAACTTGGTTCCCTCAATGTCTTTCCTCATTCATCTACCTTTGCACCAGTTTTGTGACGCTCTACAGTTAGTGTGTACTTCTGAGAGAGGAACCGGTATAAGGTGAAGTTGTTGACATTGGCAACACGCACAATGGAGAGAATGTTTGCGTACCTCTATGCTACTTTCATGTACTATGACTGAAATTTCTTTATATGTGGTGATTTTGGAAACTATGCACTATCTAAAGCAGACATCTGATAAAATGGCTGCTCCCATGTGCTCAAAAAATGAACCTAAACTAGTCAAAAGGATGCTAACTTTAGCAGTAATTAAAATAGGGAAAATGAAATTTGGCAGATTAGACAATACCAGCTTCTGAAAGTGCAATGAATCAATCATACACTATATAAAAAGTAAAAAAAAAAGTTATCGGCTCGTTTCTTTCTAATATACCTTTGAAGTCCAGGAAGTGAAAATGACCAAGCTGAGCTAGCAGTTTTTTATACGTGCACGTATGACGTAAAGTCAAGCTGTATACTCTATTGCTCAAATTACACCCATCAATAATTTTCCAAAATAAAGGGAATTAAAAGTTCTTTTAACAGTACCTAAGATATACAAGGTCTTTTTAAATAGCTAGGATAACCAGTGAAGAAAACCTGGAATTTCTTTATGTTTAAAAACTAAACTCTATGCAAAGTACGAAACTGTAGAGCGCAACTTTGATGAACCAAAACCTTTGGTTGGCTTATAGCGACTATTCCGCGGCATACACACACGACCTTGACCTTGAAAAATTAGTTGCTTACCTTTCCTTTATTACATATCTCTATATAGAAGTTTTTGTTGTGTTTTTATTTATTCTTTTTTTCGTTTTTTTTTTTTTCCTCAGATATTCCGAATTGTCTTACTACAGTGACAGTTTCAAAGGCTTGCGGTTATAATATAAGCCGTGATTAGCGAGTGTTAGATTGTATTCTCTAAAGAGCAATATGCCCAATATTGCAGAGGAGTCTGCTTGCAGAAATGCATTTTTGAGCATAACTTATAAACTGGGAAAAAGTTAACAGGACCAGAAGATTGTGATGCCAGCATTCGCACATTGAGGAATGTCATATTTCAGCTTAGTATCTGCATTGCAGATTTAAAGAACGCCTTCCCGTTTTCTGCTGTCGGTAAACATAGATTGTGTGGTGAAAGATTTGACACTAAAAACGTAAACGCCTTTATGAGAATCAGGAAAATCGTATTCACGCTGCAAGTGTTAGAGCAGTTGAGTGATTTTTTTAGAGGCGATGATGAGGAGGAAGAGGAAGAGCATGATGATGACGAACCTAATGATTGTAAAGACATGACGCAAATGATGATTGTTGTTTTCGCTGTTGCACAATAATTGATATTATTATTATTATTATTAGTAGTAGTAGTAGTAGTAGTAGTAGTCTTTTTGTTATTATTATTATTATTATTATTATTATTATTATTATTATTATTATTATTTTTAGGATTAACAAAGGAATCAACATCCTGCTCATCAAATATAGGCCCGATCATAGGAGGGACACTGAGTGGTTTAATCTTAGGTGTATGTCTGACCATGTTATTCTTCAAATTGAGATTGAAAGGTATGATGTGTTACATTTACACAAAGAAAGATCACATTTTGGGGGTAAAACATCAATCGTTTTCTTTTGTC
This sequence comes from Margaritifera margaritifera, assembly GCA_029931535.1. Taxonomy (NCBI): domain Eukaryota; kingdom Metazoa; phylum Mollusca; class Bivalvia; order Unionida; family Margaritiferidae; genus Margaritifera; species Margaritifera margaritifera. The sequence goes on from JAQPZY010000545.1 coordinate 162,227, forward strand.
GTATCAAATAAATTGGTTCATTTATTTGTTTGTATTATATATATATATATATATATATATATATATATATATATATATATATATATATATATGTATATCGATCTTGTTTACAAGATATTTCTTCTCAGCTAGGAATACATTTCAGTCATGTATACAAGAAATTGTTCATACTGAAATAGGTTGAAGATTATGTATGTAGTGCAGAAAAAGATTTCCGATCTTCTTTTTTTATAACACTGCGGACATCATTGTAATAGCACTTTAATCGGAGCATATATATATATATATATATATATATATATATATATATATATATATATATATATATATATATACTACTCTTCTTATATCCAGATTTTTAAAATACTTCAGAGAGATATTTGGAATAATAACAGCTTTAAGTAAATGATATAAAATTATTACATTCAGTTCACCTTCCCTGACAAAAATCTTCAGCATTTTGTTTGAAACCCAGAACGTCAATAAAAGTCAACTAAACGTCACATATTTGACAAGACAGAAACATTTCTTAATTTTCCCATTGAGCACATACGTCTTTTTATTCTGAAAATAAATTGGTTTAGTAAACAAATTTACAAACTTCATTTATCTACAGATTGCTTTGTGACAGGTATTTGTTTCAAAACGACATATGAGTATCAACGCCATGCTGATCTTGGACCTGTTTGAAGAATGTCGTAAAAGGACTCACTAAACTTAAAATCATGTTGACTGCAGGTGAATATTCAAATCATTAATAGATTCATTTATGTAAATATTGTCTATGAAATTTTTTAGTTTGAAATACATTTTCCTCTTATTTGTTTGTTGCAAAACTTATCGTAACGTGGTCGTCAATTCATGAACATACTTCCAGCATAAATAAAAAAATCAGATACCTCTAATTTTATTTTTATTTTTTCTTCTTCTTTGTTTCAGATAATTTCTGGATAACTTGCATCCCACGAAGGTACCAGTGTTAAAATAAATTAACAAAAACATGTTCTCAGAGATCGAGTGATCGTAAGATTTGTTTGATCAATTCACAGAGAAAAATCGAATGTAGCTAAAGTAAGGGATAATACAATACTGGTTCTTCGCTAAATGGCAAACGATAAACATTACGTAAAAGAGTAACGATAGTATAGGAGCATCGCCTTACTTTAATTTATTTTCATACAGTCTTTATTATCATATTCGTGTACTTAAACCTATTCAACATTATATTTTTTTATTTTATATGACACATTAGTAATTGTACCTTTATGCACATCAAGAAAGTTACATGAAGTAAATTATAAATTGATCTGCATATTGTTTAATTATTATTATTTTTATAATGATTCTAAATATGTGTTCCAATATTTACCGACCTACCTACGTATAACCTATTTATCTATGTATTTTATAAAAAAAAAGATACCATAAAGAAAGAACCATTGCAATTTACACTTACCTCTAGATTGAATATATATATATATAAGGTAGGGAAGATAGATAGATAGATAGATAGATAGATAGATAGATAGATAGATAGATAGATAGATAAGAGTGATAATCGGGTTATTCGAATCTTCTTGTTTAAAAGCGATACACAATCCCCAGGATAATTCATGTTGCATTAGACAATATACTTGCATCATTGATGATAACATATTCGTTGTGTAAGTAACATTTCTTCGTTCTTATAGAGATATGAAGTATCAGACGAGGGATGTAATAGGTAACACCAAGAATGCAAGCGATGCCTCAACATATCAAAACATCGAAATGGGCAAAACTGCTTCAGGTAATATACTTTCATTACCACAGCGCACAACTTTGTTTTGTTGTTCATAAATTTAATCACAACTTTTCAAACAGTGTAAGGAAACTTGATCTGGCTCATGTCTTTGCAGGCTAAATGTTAATCTCTCTATTGCAACAAAAGACATAACAAACAAAACGAAGCAACACAAATCAATAAATAAATAAATAAAAATTAAAATTAAAACTGGAAAGTAAAAAACTAAATTTAATTAGTTTCTTGAACAAGAAAATGTTTTTTGAGCAGGTAAATATTTAACATTTCTTATCTAACAGTACATATTAACACGGAAATATTTTAGTTGTGTGGGTTTCCCTAATACCTTAAATGTATAAAATTTAACTTATTTTGCTCAATGAATCTGATTATTTTTAAATAACATTTTTGAGGAGATTCGACATTTCTTATTTTATCTCTTTGCGCTAGTTAGTCGATCTACTCGTTCACCTACCATGGTCATTTATGCTTAATACTGTGAGAGGCAAAAGCTGGATCAATTTTATATTTATGCAAAATTTCGTTGCATACGTACACCCAGTTATTCTTGCTTTCATATTGTTCAAAATACAGTAATAGCTGTTGTTTTTGTTTTTGTTTAGAGCAAGTCATGCCAAGTTCAACAGTCCCAGAGAGGTGATCATATTACGTCACACAAACTGTATATCTGTGTCTGTCTGTCTATTTGTCTGTCTAGCTGCCTGTCAGCTCTAGGCGACATTTTTGTAATATTAGTAGAAGAAAGTTAATGTTTAAACAATGGCCAAATTTTGCTAATATTTGTCCTTAGTGTATTAGACGAATTTAACTATGTTTATGATGATATAGCGTAAATTATGTACGTATATCGTAAAAGTTCGTTGGGATTTGTTTGAAATCTGGTGGATATCATGGTAATATATGATACATAGCCTGTGAGCTTCAGTAAGAAAAATCATTTTCTCATGTTCATATCTTAAACAAACTATAGAGGAGAATGCCTGTAAAATGTCTTTATATAAAAAATCTCATTCACAAAACAGTCGTTTCTGCACCTTTCTCTCAGTTTGAGGTTCACATTCTAAGTGCATAATGAACCAAGACCGGATTTTTTAAAAAAATCTTCAGATTGTTCCTCAAACATATCTTATTTATGATATATTTTTGAATCCTTGAAAAAAAGAATTGACAAATTCCATGTTAGAGGCAATCTTCAAATTGTCCTCTAAAATTAAACATGACCTTTTTGAAGTTAATATAATCTATTAGATCAGAATTTTGTTATTGATATCAGCAGAAAGTTCCGTGAACATTTCTCGCTGCCAACACAGTAATAAGAAAGATATTTTTTTAAAATCTTAATTTGAAGAAGATAATTTTAAACGTTTAGTGAAATTGACCAGCTTTATTTATGGGTTTAACGGCACGTCAGCACAATACTGGCTAAATGGTGCCGATTAAAATGTAAGATCTAAACCTGTAAAGATAAAGATTTGCACACACAAAAAACCAAATTAAACATAACAAAACCCCAAAACTTTAGAAACATAAAGCCTTCCAAATAAATGTTAACATGTGGTACTACAAGATGAAAAATAAAAGGGAAAGATGTTGAAGATCTGTAAAAGTTATATAAAAGAAAAGATAACGGTACAACATACATAACTCTTAAAATATAGGGTTACTTTTTTATATAAACTGCACTCACTCAAGAAGTCCACGATTTTTTCTGGTGTTACATCATTATACAGTTTCTTAACTGAGTTTACATCAATAAACTTCTGTCTCACATCAAAAACACATTGTTCATGTGTAACTTGATATTTCAAATATTTTGTCAATTAAGGTCGTAATTAAATAATAAATGAGTGGAAAGTCAGCAGTCGACCTTGATAACCATTGCAATATGCATCTTGTGACAATCCTTTTGGATCAAAATAATTTTCAATGCTTGTACATCAGCGACATTGAAATATATAAGGGAAATAAGTTCTGAACACCGTTCATTTCAAGCAAACTAACATCTTGTTAATAACAACTATTTTATATATCCTTTATAGCAACAATGAAGAGCAATATGAACAGTTGTCGAGACGTGATGGCGAATATACGTACGATAAAATCGAATAAACTATAACAGGTACGTTAAAAATCTGTAAGGATATAAATCCTTTATCTCTCTCTCTCTCTCTCTCTCTCTCTCTCTCTTTATATATATATATATATATATATATATATATATATATACTGTTTTTGTCCATATGAGTTCACCATATTATTTTTAAATGGTTAAATAAATACCTTTCCATTATGACTGAGCAGTGTATATCATTTCCCTTCGGATCACATGTTTAACTTCTAGACTAATCGAATAGATAATAAATTATAGAATATTTATGATCAATTTTATTCAGATGCCATTAAATGTTTCAGCCTATGACCATGCAATGTATCATTCTCCTACCCATCTGCCCACGAAGGTATTAACAACATACTTTCATCAATTTATACGGAGAGAATGATCACGATGTTCAATTCTTTCTTTTCATTACAACAAGTTCCTGTCAAAGTTTCCGATGAACAGTCTTTCAAAGCAAGTAGTTTTCCTTTACTGTGACATACATATCTCATACCTCTGATGCATCTTTATACTTTGATATACATATTTCACTCCTTTCCACTCAATTCATGTAGGTCCTTGACGTGGCTGTTGAGTTTCCCCACCGGCTGGCTACTTGCCGTGATCAGATTTCCTTTTCCAATAATGTGGGAAAGGAAAATTTTCCATGAGATGGAGGGATCAGATGTGATAACCTCAGTTCTTTGGGGGCGTCTCATTTACTTATATATGTCCAATATTTATAAAAGAAGTAATTTCTTTCCCTAATTGATGAAAAAAATAGATGTCAGTTATGTAGTGTAAGTCACTTTGCTACATGTTGTGTTGGGCAAAATCTGTATTTCTGTTTTATTTAATTTTGATTTGTAGTTAGGTAGGTCCATGTTGGTAGGCAACTGCTTATGTATGTAGGTAGATAGGTGCTTATGTATGTAAAATGCATGCATATTTTTTCTTTCGTAAATTAGTTTATGTTGCTTTTTTCTCAATTTGAATATGAGAATATGAGTGTTCAACCGAACGTATATGTATAATTCCGAAAAGCATCTCTGTCACCATTAACCGAGAGACCATTCAGTTACAGATATAATTTGCATAGCATTTGGATCCTCACGACAATTCTGCAATTTTCTCTTCCCCAATGGGCATTTTAAAACAAAAGGGACAGTGGGAATGAATCGGTGTGGGTATGAATATCTGAAAATGGTGGGGATAGGGCGGGGGAGGGGGCGGGAGCGTAGTGTCTTTGTGCGGCAAGGTTCCTTTGAAGCTTAACATCCTTTGTACTTTGGTTTAACCCGATGGAAATCAATGATAAGCAATAGAGAAGAGTGGTATTCATTGCAGTAAAATAATACGTTCAGGTCTTGTTAAGTAGTGCTGATTATAAAGGAAATAAAGCTTTGTACTATATTTTGTTGCCAACTCGTAGTAACATGGATGGCAGGAAGCCGTTAGCATTAGAGATTTGATGAATAAATGCTGTCAGGATTGGCACTCAACAGAAAATAAGAAAATATTGAAACAGTTGGTCAAAGTAATTAAATAAGCGGTTTTAAAACAATTTGATATGATAATTTTCGTAGTGCAATATACATTTTGGTTTACTTCAAAATATCTTGAGGTCTTAAGCACGAAAGATTTACTTAACACTCTATTAAAAAATAATGGCTTTAATAACATTAGTTGAAATAGGGGTTCAAAAGTTACGAACATTCCCGAATCAGTTTAATATTGTTTGCTGTACAACTTTACACAATATGTACCGATGTTAAACACCGTATGTATTGTTTATAATTTCTGGTCCATCAATTTGATCTTTGTGCTCTAGCAGATACGGGGCCTGCTGTGCGTTTGTTAATGTATGTGGCATAGTTTTTCCCGTTTAATAATGTTTGTTTATTATGATGTCTAGTTGTCATGATATTGGATGCAATTTTTCAACTATTGAGCACTTTTCATACTATTTTGTGTGTGTGGGGGGGGGGAGGTGTGGGGGGGGGGCGTAGTTTTTCACTAAAAAAGATATGACGTGCACTCATCTTTACAAGATGGGAATACACTATTTCATGTTCTAGAGTTTTCTTTTTTTCTTTTTTTAAATACACTGCATTTTGGTAGATCGTATTATGATATGACCCTGTTTGTCTGTCCGTCTGTCTATCCGCCTGTTCCACAGCTTTTCCTTTTCCTCAGGTTAACTTCAGCTTTATAAAACCTACATTAACCAGTCATTACGGGGAAGTTGTTCTAGAGGAAAGAAGTAAACCCATTGATTTGAAAGTCAAAAGGTTAACGGCCAAGGTCATTGTAACTAAAATTAGAAACGTTTTCTTCCGCACAATACCATTAATTTTGCATCACGGACCTAGACCAAATTTTGTGGATGTGAACTTAGAGAGACAGTAAAATTGTTACAAGAATGATGCATAACATACACGGGTCTATTCTGAAATAATGATCGTGTTTTACAAGGTCCATATGTTAGGACATTATAAAAGTATGACAAATAGTATACTTTTTATGTGTCTCTTTTACATTATTTAGACAATAACTTCTGTATTTATTCCATTTTGAAATAATTCATCAAATCACGCTTTTATGAAAACAAGGACTGAAAAGGCGTGTTAAACAGGATGAAGAAATAAATGTGAAAAACTACAGAAATATGTTACTCTATTGAGAAATTTACTTGACAGGAGAAAGGTCAGGGCACGAAAGGTCGGTAAAATATGGAAATAATGATTCTTCTTATTTCCTGATTTCCTTTTACATCAAGTCTTCATTTATTAAAACACAATTTGTCTCTAGCATAAATACTTATGTTACGAGAATACTAACATGGTTCAATAGTTTCACCAAGAGAGTGTGTTTTATCCTGATTTAAACATTTAAAAGTGGAACAAATATGAGATAATGAACACTAGTGGAATACTGATAGAATGAAACTGGTTCCTTTTCTGATTGCATCGAGTCAATAATAGCTTTAAAGACGGAAGCAGAAAATAAGTGTGAAAGTGTGTTTTTTGTTAGTGAGATAAACGAAATGTTATGTGAGGGTGCTTAATATTTGATGAACGATGGTCCTTGTGAACTGCAAGTTCTACATTATCTTGCCAGTAGATGATGTTTCTAGTGACGATTATTTCCACATCTGAAAGCGTTGCACGCTTGAGGAATTGCTCTCGTAAGATACCCCAGACCACAAGGTATGCTATTTCTTATAAATTTGAGATATAATGTCTAGAACAGCCTGTTCAATTAATTAAGAATAATCTCTTATTCTAAAGAATTCAGAGTCTGAGTCTAACCTAGTCGGGGCCTCAGTGTAAGTGTGCTTTGTGTTCTTTGGCTTAGAGGTCAGTGGCAATCAGCTTTGTGTTTATCTAGTTTTACTGTGTTCCATTGCTGTTTACTTATTTATTTTATTCAGTTTTTAGTGCCCTCATTTTCTTGTATCATAATTAAATAAAATGGCCCTGTGCACCCATTGTACTAACAAAATTGTCATGTTTTTTTATCGAAAAGGTTTGTCTTCCGTATTATTTGATGCATAATATATATGTATACGTTTTATTATTTAAAACAAAGTATGTGTATCTGCATGTTGCATATATTGTTGTCTGTCTTTTGTAGCTGTTGTTACTGTTGTCATTTTCATTTATATGATCTGTATCGTGTTACTGTGAATATGTTCCTGTCCGTTTTTAATATGCCATAATTGTTTATGCTGCGTCGGTAAAATAGATAAATTAGAGCTAGTATTTTTATGTTACCCAGACTACTGACGTTAAATAAAGTTTCTTGTGTCTTGTATCTGTCTTCTTGTATTCTGAACCATTTTCTGTAGTATATGATCATTCCCATTTTTATTGAAAGCCAACAAGCAATTGATTTAAGAACTGCCTGATTGCTGATTACCTTTCTTCTATGCAAATGAATTAAACTTACACGAGGACATGGATCGTTGCACGAGTATACTAACCTGTTACCATCCATACAAAACAGATTATATGGTTTCAGACAATTGAAAGATGATATATTATTCTTTGTTGACATATCAATAATTGAAACAGACCCATTTAAATAAAAAATAGCTTTTCTAAACCAATTGTGTAAATATTTTCAGTGAATAATATTAATATTACAACACACATACGTAAATAAAATGACACAAAAACCCCACAGACCATGTAGTGAAAGGTTAAGTTTTAATTGTACATTCATATTGAATTATACATTTTTGTCACCCCTTGTATTAAATGTGGCATGGTGTGCATGGCTTTGTTTTCAAACACGTAACATAGTAATTTACCCAGTAATTACTAGAGAGCATCCCCTGCATCTAATCAGCATCAGAATTAAATGCTCATTGTTAAAGGGATCATTTAATTCATTTAAATGAGGGGTGCCAAACTCATTTTCTATGGCGGGCCAGATTTGATATAAATAATAATAATAAATAATAACAAATAATGAGTCTGGCGGGCCGTATATTTGACACCCCATATTTAAATCTTTGGGAGCCAGGGGATGGAGTGACCTCCCCCTTGAGATCCAGACATCCATTGCCTAACAAACAGTTCGGAGGAAAGTGCGTGGAATATGACACTTTCAACTGATCCATGCTTCTTCATGCGTTTTTGTGCTTTAACCCTAATTGTTGTTTATTGCTTGATTTGTAATGCATTTATTTTATGTTTCTATGTGTCTTTATGAATTCGTCATGAGATTCAGGTATACACCTTCTCTTACACGTCCGTCGCTGTAATCCTTTTATACAGTTCTGTGTATATCTGTTTTATTTCCAGTATTTCTACGTTTTGCTCTTCATTACGTTTAGTTCTTTCCTTTTAATTGTTGCATGATGTAAAACTGTTAGACATTTCCTATATTCCGATTCTTCATACTTTGATTTTATGACCACATTTGTGTTTGATGTTACATGAAATTATTTCTGGTACCCTTTGATGAAAAAAACAAACAAATTGCTCTTACAACTGCAATGGCTAAGAATGCTAAATCTCGCAATGTCACGATTGGGAGGCATTTTTCCAAAGCTCACACAACAAGACAGTTTGGATTGATGACTTGTATGTAATGGACACGCCAGCTAATAACAAACAGAATAGACAGTATATGGGAAATAAAGTATGTTGGATGATCTGTGAGTCGCCAAGGGTATATTTTTTTTTACTGAAATTTGAAAATTACGGTATCTTAAAGAATAAAATATGAAGCTATTATCATTATCCCAACACTTGTGACAATCTTTAATTTGTTCTTTAAATAAATGTTACATCAAAATAAAAAGAAAGAAAACAATATAAAAAATCAATGAATATACAAATAAATGTGAGATTTAAATATTAGGTTTCAGTTAATTCGGCGTCTGGTTTGAGATTTTTTTTTTCCAAATACACATGAAGTTACAACTATATGGCTCATAGAGGAGCGAAAGAAAAGGCAAGTAAAATATATGATACGGTTAGTTTATGTAGCCTGAGTTCGATTCACATTCAAGAGAGACGACATGCCACCAGTTTTGTGAGCCTAACTTAAAGACGTATCCATCCTTGAATGGATATTCAAAGCCTTTTTAAAAAAAACTGTATGAACAGTTTTAGTGACTACTTCAATTGTTAATCGTCCAGTCACGAACAAATTCAAACTTCAGAAATCATATTTTTTTTATTTTTATAATAATGACTTTTTAAATAATCCTTAATAGCTTTATTTACACAAACTGCAAAATACACTTAAGATGTTGATACATGAGACCACTGAATTGGTTGTAGTCGACTATGCAATTTTTCCATCAAGAATTCATACTAGACAGTGATCATAATAAATTACAGTGAATTTAATAAGCCCTTATCCTTGTCGTTGTTATTTCGTCACAAGAATTAAAGTTTGGATGTGAAATATAAGATTTGTTGTTGTGCAGCACGCAATTTCAGTCATCACAAAGTAATAATATAAGAAATGGGATATTTGTTCTTGAGATCTGTTATCGGTTTTATATTTTAGCTTAATTCTCACGAGATATTATTTGACACTTATTCTCAGTTAATTCCAGAAATCGGAGAATAATCAAGTGTAAAACCATCAAGGCTTAATGCGTAGCGGCACTTATTGAGTATTATCATCTAAGATATCGAATATTACCTTAATGTTATTATATCAATAGTAGTAATTATTGCAGATTATCATAAGCTGAGTTTTGTTGATGCTTTTATGCATTTAGATGAAAAGCAATGCTATGATTTTGAATTGATTGCAATGATGAATTGTCATAGACATAATTGTTCTTTTGTTCATCTCTTTATCACGAACCTAAACTTTCTCATAATCAGAATGGTTGCGATGACCAGAGCAACATCAAAGCAAAACATTTGGACATCATTTAATAACTGTTACCAATCGTAACATACATAATGGAATATTGCGCTCCCCGAAAAGATGGATTTTGGGGAAGAAATAAAAAAATCTTTCTTTTTCTTTACCTTAAATGATTGCTTCTCTGCTTGCAGTGCCAGCCTCTTATATGCGTTTTCTCTCTTGTAGAAGGCCAATTGTTTGAACACTTTTCTAAAGCATTTGAACACAATGCATGCTCAAGTTAGCTGCATATCAGCTGGCGCAAGAAAATAGGAAGATATAAGAGAAAGTGATGTATGTGTCTTATCTGAATTGCACTCTGGAAGACATATGCCCATTAGCTCTTAGAAGCTCACTTTAATAATCGTCGACCACGGAGACGACTTTAACAATAAAAAAAATCTCCTTTAGAAATAGTTTGCTATCGACTCAGACAGTTTATATAAACATAATTGGCACTCAAAAGTGATATAAAATTATTATTGCTGAAAAGTATATAGTTTGTCATTTTCCTAGCATACAGTATATTCGTGCAACTTGTACAGGAATCAATCAAGTTTGGGAAAAATGTCACTCCGATACAGACGTGTTCAATCGCAGTGTTTCGGTTCCACCTATTTACATAAAATAATATATTCGAGAGTGAGGACAAAATATATATTTGATTTTCCCTACTGAATCATAGCTGTAAATCTATATGATGAGCGGTATTTTACAAATTAAAAAATAAAATAAATCCAAAAAACATTCAGCCTAAGATGACATTAAAAAGGAAAATTCTCAGCAAAAAAACTATTTTCTCTACTTCATCACTTTAATGTGACAGGTGCAAAATTTACCGTATTGTAACGCTGTTAAAGCACGGTCATTCTTCAATTTGAACAGAAACATTACACAACACTGACAACAAATGCATACTCCTTGTGCGCCAGAACTTACAAGTTGTAGATGAGAATTAATTACTGGGTCGACATGCGGGTATGTCTGCTACGCACGAATGCCGATACTACCGTCTTTGTAGCATCATTTTTTTGATGATGTGTGTGCATGGTCGAGATGGTATAGGGGTTGGTGCTTACAGGCAAGGCGATGGGTGCCGTAACACGCGGATCCGGGTTCGAATCTCCATAGAGTACGAATTACAAGTCTCTAATCTGTAATATATATATATATATATATATATATATATATATATATATATATATATATATATGCACGAATAATATAATAATATATGTTCTACGAGGTCCTTTACAAAGTTACATTTTGCATATTTCTTTTTGTCTTTCAAAATGGATAGAAAAAGAAAAAACACCTTTGTTCAGTCGTTTGCATACAATATAGATGCTTTGGACTATCGTATCTCATCTCTTACCCATGTAATACATGGGGAATTGCGGCTAAGACACAGCAATCATATGTGGTGATGATAAATTTGCTGACACTCTTACAAGTAGTGGAGGAGCGAGACTAATGCAACTCGGTCTATGCACGAGTTTACTGAGCTGAACTAAAGACATACAGGCGACGAATGCATGAACTTTACATGCAGTAGATACAAGCACTTGAAAATAGTGACCTTTTTAGCTAAGGGACTGACCATTTAAATTTCCGGGGGGAGGGGGGCAGGGGCCTCTGAGTTTCTTCCCGACTATGATATTTTCTTTTTTAATCACATGGTAATTTGTTGTAAGCAAAAATGATGGGCAGAATATGACCTTTTTGTTTTAAAAATCAGTGTCAGATAATTGTTGGGAGAGAGAGAGAGAGAGAGAGCGAGAGAGAGAGAGAGAGGTGTGTAAGATGAATATAGGTATTTCGCAAGTTTAAGTTATGTACATATTCCTCAATTGTAACATAAAAATGCTAACGTTAGCTCGTTTTCATTTCTACCAGTAAATTATACAATGGAGTTAAATGGGGATATTTATTATCGCTACTGATATTTTTTATATATAGTTATCTGTGATCAATTGTCTTCTTCGACGATGTGTTGCTTTCGACGACAGATTCTTCGACGCAACCGATCAGAAGTTCCAAGATGATGAAAGGTTCGTAATTTCTGTTTGAAATGGTTGTGAAATGTAAGCTTCATAAAAGCAAAGTATTATTTTTTTTAATATAGGTTGCTTTGAAAGTTTCCTGACATTTACACTGCGGGCATTTCGTGCAGTTCGACAGTTCATTGAAAGGGACGTTTTTTCTAACTCCCTACAATTTGCTAAATTAAGAAGATATTAAAGGGACGAAATGAAGGACGAGAAGATAAACGTATGGCGAAGTTTCTCTTACATAAAATCAGCAGGGGAAAAAAAAACATGATTCTTTTTATTTTTGTTTATAAAATGACATTCGAAGAATTATCGTGCATAGCTTTTAAACACTTTTATTATCATACTATCACTTGTAATAGAGACTATCCAGAAGAATATTCGTCAATTTCCATTATATAAAATTAAAATTGTTTAAACACACGGTAACTCTTTGAAGGTCATATGTGCTGAGGCTGTTAGAGACAAATGCAATGCCCAAGCACACACAACTTTGAGAATCAAACCCACCCTTATTTTGTCACGAGTCCAACATCTTTTCCGCCGAGCCGCCACAGCTCTTCGCCTAAACTGAAATGCCTGTAATGGATTTGAAATATTTTTACACATCAACATTCTTTCGTCACATACAAGAACATGTAGCAGACGATATATAAAAAGCTACTTAAATCGGAAAATATTGATATTAGCAAAACATGAAAATGACTAATCACTTAAACTAATATCTCTGTTACGACCATATTTGCTAAATGTTTCACATAGTAGAATTGACATATTGGCATATCGGTAACGTCTTGTTGCTTTCAGTGCAAAGATATGGGATAAGTGAGTTGATTTTTCAGTTTCTCATAGTCAGTTGGAGAGAGATAACTCCTGGTACCGCGAGGAAGAAAAGTCAGTCAAATCTCTCTCTCTCTCTATCTCTCTCTCTCTCTCTCTTACTTCGTGTCAGTTAGGGATATATAACAGCTGGTAGCGTAATGAAAACAAGTCAGTCGACTTTCTTCCGTTTTCCTTAATGTCAGTCAAATGGCACCCCGACAAAAGCGCGCAGGACGAAAGCGCGCCGACAAAAGCGCGTAAAGACAAAAGCGCGCAGACATAATCGCGCAAAGACAAAAGCCTACAATAATTACCATTTTGTCTCTCTAGTAAAGAAAAAACTAACAAATACAGCATTAAAGATCATTAAGCATCGTTTATTAATTAATATATCAATACGCAGAAATATGGCGTTAAAGATAAAATACCATCATCTATTTATTAGTGTCTCAATAAGCAGAAATATGGCGTTAAAGATAAAAAAAAACAACATCTATTCATTAAATTAAATTTTTGCACTTTGCGCCAAAGACACTGGCCAAAAATGAAAAAACATAAAACTATCCGGGCTCCGTAAATTAAAGGATAGGCCGAATTATCTATAAAAGCGTGGATAGTAAAAACTCGGTAGAAAATGCTCGGTGACACTTTGAATGTCCTATCCATAAAACCAATGATCGTGTTCTTCAAGAAGAAGCAGATTTTGATTCGTGCCAAACATCAGAATGCGATTTAAAAATGCGCTCTTTCTGCTTCTGCTATTCTGTTCTTTCCATGACTGCAAATGTTTGGGCCTAAATATATTTGTGTGCTATTTATACAGTTTCGGGTACGCAAGTAGCTTTGAAGAATGACTCTTCAAATAATATTTGGAACTTAGAAAATATGTTACTTTTCATGTCGACTTCTACTCTGCGCGCTTTTCTTTTTGCGCGATCTGTCGGGGTTTCAAGTTTTGTCGGCGCGCTTTTGTTGGGGGTTTTAAGCTGCGCTCTTTTGACGGCGCGCTTTTGTCGGCGCGCTTTTGTCCTGTGCGCTTTTGTCGGGACACCCAGTCAGATACATATACTATCTGATATGTAGCGCAAGAGAGATTCTGGACTAGAAAAGTCTATTTAAACGATTCCTGGTAAGGCAGAAGAAAGTACATTTTATCTGCATTTCTGAGGGTTCTCATCTTCTGATGAAGACGGTCCAGGTGTTTATCTGTCATGTGATGTTTACGTTGAGCAAGCCATTACAATGGCGCATCCAAAGTAGATAGGTTATGGTGAAAAAGGGAACGGTGAAAAGTTCAAGAGTTTTTGTACGATATAGGTACGGCACCTCGATCACGAGTACGAACGGTGTCCAAAAAGAAACAAAACACATAGTAGTTTATGAATAAATATTCATTTTCAAGAGGCTTTTTTAAAATTAAAGGCAACCTTTGTCACGCTTATATATATATATATATATATATATATATATATATATATATATATATATATATATATATATATATATATATATATGTGTGTGTGTGTGTGTGTGTGTGTGTGTGTGTCTCTGTGTGCAACGAGGCCCTTTACAAAGATACATTTGGCATACTTATGTCTTGCAGAATGAAAAAAAAGTTTTTTTTCTCAGTCGTTTGTATACGTTATAGATATTTTGGACAGTTTACATATTGTGGTTTATTGTGTTTTTAAATCACGGTAACATTTTGAAGGTTATACGTTGCCGATGCTGATAGAGAAGAATGTAATGGCCAAGTAGACACAAATGCAGCTGATCTGGGCTGATCAGATTTTGCGAATCAAACCCACCCTTATCTTGTCACGAGTCCTTCGTCTTTTCCACTGAGCCGCTACGGCTCCTCACATAAATTGAAATGTCTGGAATGGATTTAAAATATTTTTACTCATGAGCATTCTTTTGTCACATACAAGGACATATAACAGATGATATACATCTACTTAACTCGGAATTGCAATTAGCAAAAACTAATAATGATCAATCATTTAAATTTATATCTCTGTTACGACTAAATTTGTTAAATTTTTTCACATAGCAGAATTGACAAATTGGCATATTAGTAATGTATTGTTTTCAGTGCAAAGGTATGAGTTAAGTGAGCTGATTTGCCAGTTTCTCAGTGTCAGTCAGGGACAGAGAACACATCGTACAGTGAATAAGATAAGACAGTCAACTCTCTTTCTCCCCCTATCTCTCTCTGTCTCTGTCTCTGTCTCTCTCTTCAATACTTTATGTCAGTTAAGGACATATAACAGCTGGTAGCGTAAAGAAAACAAGTCAGCCGAGTTTCTTCTCTTTTCCTTTATGTCAATCAAATACATACACTATCTCATGTGTAGCGTAAGAGAAGTTTTGGGCTTTACATCCGTGCGTGTGCCTTGCCCTACCTGTGCACCTACAAAGGTGTGAGTGAGAGTTTCTGTTACGTAGAGTTACCCCTTCGCTATGTCTATTTTGGGCGAGGGTCCGTACATTCCGGAGAGAACAGTCTATATAAAAGACTCTTGGGGAGGCAGACGCCAGCACATTGTATCTGCATTCCTGGGGGTTCTCATTATCTGACAGATAGTATCGAACCTAGTTACCTCTCGCACCCTCAAAATGTAACACCTATTTTGAATCCCGCGCTAGTGACGCCTATCGACTATCAGACCCTGTTTCCAAAATTATATTATCATATCTCCATCGTTTTCACTCTGAAAATCGCTATCAATATTAATTGTTTATAAGACTTGGAAGATGAGACAATAATAATATCAAAATATATTTTGTTCTGCAGACATTATTTATGTTTCATCTTTTCTTTGATGTAGGGTGAGAAAAGTCATATCCAATAGGTACAAATGTATTTTCTCTAGGTGGAAAATGGATTGATTACATCAAAAACATTTACATAATGAAATATTGCTTTGTAGCTTTTTTAACATCAAAACTGGAAACTGGTCTGTTTCAGTTTTGCTAAAAACATTATCTGAAACGTTCAGATATGTACTGGGCAATAACGGATAGTACCCGAGACCACAGTGCATAATGTAAATGTATAGAGCTTTCATGTCCAGAAATTGGGTCACATGTAACCGTGGACACTTTGCCTACTGGAACCAATGGTTCTTTAGAGGTATAGTAGGGTTGGTTATGTGTGTTAGGACTCCTATCACCCGATACATTTAAGGTTATGTTGTTGAATAGGCCTTATGTTGTCGGAGTTATTAGGGCAGGTTACGAATTAGGCGGATGTGACGCAACGCGCAATGACCTCATGCCTAAAAATAGCTCGCGTGAACACTGTTCCAAACCCAACGGACAAACTTAGTAACATGGCGGCAAAGTTTAAGTACGTATAGTTAACTCAAGACGATGTTCCAGGTGCGAAATTACATTACAGCCTAATAGAAAGTCACTCTGTTATACAACTGAAAGTGTGGTAACAATGTCAAATCGAAGTAAATCGAAGTAAATGTATATTCTTTATTTCAGTCCTTTAGGCTACCGTCCTACAATATATACTAGAAAGGTCACTATTTTGGAGAGCAATGCACTTCTTATGGTGTAACTGTCAGACATCAGCTACTGGTTCCTGTCTAGGTAATAAATGGTATATAAACTGTGGACTTCGAGATGAAATCAAGCTATTAGAATTTTTCTAAAAATGAACGGGTACACCAACATTTATCTTAAAACTTTTTTTCTCTAATGTCTTGGTAAATTGAAGAAGAAAAAACTGCATTGTGTTCGTCATGAACTAATATCAAATTAT
The DNA here is from genome assembly GCA_029931535.1 of Margaritifera margaritifera. NCBI lineage: Eukaryota > Metazoa > Mollusca > Bivalvia > Unionida > Margaritiferidae > Margaritifera > Margaritifera margaritifera. The sequence goes on from JAQPZY010000545.1 coordinate 179,158, forward strand.
TTATTGTTATGTGCCTTAAGATTTTTCTCACGATTTTTCTTTTCTTCTAAATAATTATTACTGCGATTGTCATTAATAATCTAAATATTTTTTCTTTCGATTTCACCAGTCAGTATTTTAATTAAAAGGAATGCACATTTAAACGGACGAACAAACATAGGTGCATATAAGATGGTTAGTAAAAGAGTAAACGGAAGAGGAAAATGAACGAAAGAATGAATAAACCAACGAACGAACAATAAACGAATGTAGGAGAAGAGAGACAAATAGGCGAACTGCCAAATATATAAATTTACACATGAATGAGAATATACAAGATGATAATAAAGGACCATAACATTTCGCAATACGGACATTTGAATTTTAATGAAACCAGGAATGGAAATAGAAGACGCACATTATGACAATGAACGGACTTTAGCATTGAATATGGGTTTTATTTACTGTTTTTATTACACCGAGCAATAAAACAAGTATCTTCATCGCCTAGATATCAGCTAATCTTCCTAAATTAGAGCACTTAAAGACTATAACACAAGTCTTTATTTGTTTTATCTACTAAATCTTGTTAATATTTCTTCGTCTGGTGTTATTTCGTAAGAGCAGAGCGACACAGTTCACAGAGTATAAAACATAGTTTAGATTAAGTATCACATTGTGTACACTCTAATTTTGTCCTGTTTGTCCGAAAGCAATATGGCGGTGCACGCCAGGTCTTGTGGGTAAATTACATGAAATTCCATTTATAGCAAGAAGGTGAATTCGTAACCTGCCTTTATAACGATATTTCTTCAGAAGTATAAAAGGGCTGACTATATGTGTTAGGTCTCCTATTACCCGGTGCGTTTTGCTGTTAAATAGGGCTTATGTTATAGGAGTTAGACGGATGAATAGGTGACACTAAATATTTTGATACCATTTGGTATTGAGATCATAGTCTTCAAATAAATAAACCCCAATGGCTTGTGGCCGACCAGTCACTCGAGTCTACAAAGTTGAGGATTTGCATTTACCAATTAAAATAAAGCATTTGGCATTTAGTACCGGAAGTACTAATAAAATCCAATTCCAACCCTATTTGTCACGTTTCACGTCACTTCACACGATTGTCACATAAAGGATTAGGGACTCTAGATCACTGTAATGGCCTCAGAAAATGTCACCAAAATTTTTTTTTTTATTTTAAAAACTTTTTTATTTATTTTGTATAGACATACCTTTGTCTTTAATAATACGTTATAATTTTCATAGTTATCGCGTGTACACTCTAATTTTGTCCTGTTTGTCCGAAAGCAATATGTCTTTAATAATACGTTATAATTTTCATAGTTTCATCGGCAGCCGCGCGTGAGGTGTAAAATGCGAAAAATGTGAAAAATTCGTCTGATTATAATGTATTTATACAAATTTAACTATTCCCGCAGTCATGAAACAACGGGAAACTTTCAATACATTTCTCTTATTAGATAAATTGTAATCTCAGAAAATTGTATGTTGTTTCACTCATGTGGGATACGGTAATTTTAAAGAAAATGGTTAGATTCTATGGGAGGCAACAGTGACGCTTTTATCGCAGCAGCAGTTTACAAGGTATGTAAATTTCATTTTACAAATATTATGCCACAATAAATGAGTAAAGTATGAAATTAAATGCAGTTATACTTTATCAGACACCTATTCTTTAGAAATTAAGGAAAATCTTCACAGTTTAAATATTTCCAGGCGGTGTTGATTTGCAGACGACGTGTTTTATGACGATGTTGACAATCCAACTTGGTTTATAACATATTTGTATCAGACTGGTATTTTGGACAAATATTTCTCTATAACAGCATTATATATAGTGCTGTGAAATACTGTGAAACTGTTGTTAATTCGTTTTGAAATTTTTGGTAAATAAAATTACAATCTTAGAAAGCGATTGACATACATATGCATTGAAGGTCTGAAGCTGTTTCCGTCCGGAACCAGTCAGGCCTACCTCACGTTCATCACTTATTGAACACTCAATGTAGTACAATTTGAATTGGCAGAATAAATAATTAACATTCAATATAAGGTACATTTTGTCTCAGCAATTAAAAAAATAATCCATGAGAATTAACGATCGTGCGGTAACTGGTGCCAGGTTCTCTAGGGGACTCTAGTTCCAAACTCACTACGTTTATAACTGGAAGTGTTAGTGAGGAAAAGCGCTATGAATATATGATTTATATTGATTTGCAAACAAGTACAAAACCATATCTTATATAAACAGTGTGTTAAAGACCAGAAACATTTAGTAGAAAAAAAATACATGTGGCTGCAACAGAGTACAAGAAAATTTATATAGCTCTTATAAATACATTTTATTCACACATAGTTTCGTGGTCCAATGGTAAAATGTCCGCTTGTATACAAAGCCGACCCGGGTTCAATTCCCAATAAAACAAGATATTATTTTTTCTTCTCATTTCAACTTAGTACAGATAGTAATCAGTAATAAATTTATTTTCCAGAATGATATGAAAAAATCTGAATGGTCACCAATTATTTAGTTTTAAAAAATTTTTTAATACTAAGTTAAGATATTAACATGTAATAACTGTATTTTCCTGATGATTATAAAACAATCTCAATAGTCACCACTGATTTTTTTATTTTTGTAAAAAAAAAAGAGACTAATTGTACATAGTATCATACATAGTATGTTTTATTCTTCAGCATTTAATTTGAAGATGTAGTGACAAAGATTACTAGTAAGGAGATTATGTGATGCAGGAAAAGATGGCTGACTCGTAAAGCAGGTACTTGAAGAAGAAAGTTCATTATTTGTTATGTCAAAAATTAATTGCCTCATGGGTAAAATATTTTAAAAAATTACATCTTGTTGCAAGGACATGTGCTAGAAAAAAAGTATATAGACTGCAATGCAGTCTCGAAATGTATTTCATATCACTAATTAATTATTTAGCTGAATATTCAAATGAATAAATAACATCTAGGATTCAAATATCAATTGAATAAGAAAAAAATCACTAATTAAAAAAAAACTACATGTCCCGTCCTTTAGCTTTAAATACAGCATGTTCACAATCAGACTACAGGTCATGAACAGCATAATTATATTACATTTTGAGGCTGATATTTGCTGATTAGTTGTCTATAGATTCCTTAAACTTTTAATCATGGACATTACAGCACTTTATAGCATAAGTTTACTTTATAACATTGATTTTTGTAAAGTGCTTGTTACAGCACTAATTTCCAACCTAACATATATTTCACATCAAGAATTCTGTACATTGAATAGTATCTTTTGTATGTATAGTTACCGTCGTCGAGACCGGATTAAGGCGGTAGGAGGACCCCCCCCCCCCCTCCACTCTTCCCTGAAAAAAATATTCAAAAATAAGATAAAAGATTTATTTTAAAATGCCATTTCACTGCATTGCGAGGTACTCGCTAGGCAGGGGCCCAGGGTCAACTGCTCAATTTCCTCCGCCTTTTGCCCGGCCTTGACCATCATATCGTGCACCACCAGTAGTACTAACATTTGGTCATTTTCCTTCAGATTATATGAGCCCAGAAATTACCCATGTAGTGTCTGCTCAAAACGAAATATGTTGGCTTTGAACACATAGACAGAGGATCTGTAATCTCTCAACATACTAGAAGCCTGGCGCAGGCCGTTTTTGGTGGAAATAACATTCCAGCAATTTTAGTCATAGATGGTACCTACATATACATACAGAAAAGTTCACAGTTTAATTTCCAACGTCGATCATTTAGTCTTCACAAACGACGTCCACTTGTGAAACCAATGATGGTCGTTAGTACAACCGGCTACGTTGTCAGTGTTATTGGTCCATACTTAAGTGATGGTAAAAATAACGATGCCAGCATATTAAAACATGCCCTCATCAGCAATATTGAAAAAATGAGAGAATGGCTGCAAGAAGATGATGTTTTTATTGTGAATCGAGGATTCAGAGACTCAATCGACCTACTTGAACATAGCAGCCGTCATCTGGTACCTTGGATATGCATGTCATCAAAATGCACCTTTTAATTCGATGTCTGACTGGAGTTCTTATTTGAATGATGCGCAAGACCTTCCTGAACTTAGAATAATAACTATACGGATAATTTAATAGTACAGTATTGCGTTGTACATTCCAGTCAAGTTATATACTGTATATATTCTAGTTATATATGTGTACATAATTAGTTCTCTTAAACATACAGTGACGATGTACAACATTTAGAATTTTTGTGACGATAATTGTATGGATAAATACTCACATATGTGCTATGATGTTAGCTCATTTGTATTGAAATTGTCGACAAAGGGCCTGATGTCAATGATCTTCTTACCATACATTACGCATGTAAAAGTCACACCATATGTTTGCTTTTAGGGGAAATGGTAGATAATGTTTGAAAATCTGCTGAAGCAACATTCCCCAAACCCGAAACCAATTTGAAACTAATAATATTGCGAGCGTGTCCTTTGTTGATCATTACTTCGTAAAATGATTTTCTTTCTCTCAAATTCATCCAAATTGTCCATTGTGGATAGTTAAGTTTTCATTTAAGTACTGGCATTCTGGAATAAAAGTGTTATTGAATACACTTAGTGATGTGGAAACTAGCTTTGCAAAGATTGTTAACATCCAATGTGTTTAAGTAGCTGTTTTTTTTATCGTAATTTTGTTTTCTCAAATACATACTCTACACTTTATTGTGCCAACTCTCAAAGTCAATTGTGAATTGGTTCTGTATAAAGTCGCATGCGCTAGGCTAACATCGTGATACGCTTGCATGATGAACAACATCTTAGGTTAATCATTATTCGGATAACCGATTTCTCTGTTTGCAATTGACAAATGACAATTTCTATTCTTCTGCTTCTCCTTCTTAACACAGTGTATGTCTTTATCAAAGTGTATGTCTTATCACAGTGTATGTATATATCACTGTGTATGTCAATATATCACAGTGTATGTCTTTATCACAGTGTATGTCTTTATTACAGTGTATGTCTATATATCAGTGTATGTATTTATCACAGTGTATGTCTATATCACAGTGTATGACTTAATCACAGTGTGTGTCTTTATCACAGTGTATGTCTATTTTACAGTGTATCTTTCACTTCAATGATTTTCTATAGGGTTAATGTCAATTAAAAAAATTAAGTTTTGGAGCATATTAAAATGATTTTTCCTCCAGTGATGATAATGTTATATACACGTAGTACTTCACAGCATCTTAAAGTAAGTGTGTTTTGTAAAGATACACAGAAAACATATAGCGATCCATTTGGGGTACAAAATTTTAAAAAAAAAAAATAATAAAGGAGTTAAGTTGAATATATATTTTTTCTTATGAATGTTTTGTTGATATTTGAAGAAGTCTTTTGTCAAAGTTCATTAGTCCCCGTGATTTGCATATATATATATATATATATATATATATATATATATATATATATATATATATATATATATATATATATATATATATATATAATCAGCAAGTCTTGAAAAATTAAAATGTGCATGCATTACGTCATTAAAATCACGATAACGTCATGGAACCAGAAGTAACGTCATTTTATGTAGGTAAACTTTTGGTGCCTCCAGCATACATAATTTGATTAAATTCAACAACATTTTTATTATTCTGAACAAAATGCATCCAAAACAGTCTTTATACAAAACTTACAGCCTTTTGGTGGTTGGGCTAAATTTGGCCCTTGTAGTACCTAGTCGATCAGCCTTTCTAATTTTTTGAAATTTATTTAAATGTATTCGGTTCACTAACTTACACGATTTATGACAGGCCACGAATTATAGCAACAGTTAAAGAATGAAACTAACGATATATTTTTTATACGATTGAAGGGAATAGACATGCATAACAGAAAGAAATCTCTTTCACAGAAAAAAATATGAATGTTCTATTTATTGTTTTTCAAAATCATCTGTAACATTTGTAGAGTGGAGAAAAGACTAAAACTTGGTATACAAAGTATAAAAAGATGTTACGCAATTGTGTTAAGTAGCAAATTCATCTTAACTATATTACTTACGGTTGCATTGACTAATTTTATTGAAAGAAATTAATTTGCACAAAATGAAGAGGATAAAATTTCGATCGGAAAGTTTAACATTCGCTCTATCGTTATCCAATAAAATCTATTTGATGAAAATTAATTTGAACAATGGTCTTTCTGAATCAAAGTGAAACAAAGAAATTTTAATTACTCTTGCATGCTTTTCAAAAAGTGTGAGAATGACAATTCAGTATTTATTTTCGTATTTTTTTGAAAAGGCTAAAGGGGACAAAAGCGTACAAGGATTGACAAAAAATAACGAATGAGTAATCAATTTTTTTTATTACTTTGAATGGTTTGTTCTGAGATCATTTTTGCTAAAGAGTCAGTGAGAGTTATCATCGATTTTTACAACATTTGCATTGATAAAGACAAAATAATTATCTAATTTTGTAAATTCTTTTTTTGACTTTAGGTATTTTAGTATTTTTTCAACGTTTTTATATCTCATTCAGGGATATGACCTTTTTTCGTTCACCTTTAGCAATGTTATCTCTTGTCAATTACTGTTAGAAATATTTAACAATTCACTAAGTAAGATTTCAAATCCATTATTTAGAACAAACAGTTACGGAATGTATATGTTCAATTTGTGTTCTGGGAGAATTGCTTATAAATCGATTTGACTCAGTTTTAGTCCTTTCTTTGATGATTTCCAAAAGTTTTGGTTAAACGAAGTTTTGCTGATTGTTATCAGCTCTGCTGATAGCTGAGCCAGTCGGTGCTGTTAAATTCTTCTTCTCTGTTACTCATTCGATTTCTTCAACTTTTTTGTATTGACCTGTAATTTTTGATCCATAGATTCTAAACTCCTATTCATGTTGTGGACAAAATGTTTATTACTGTAAAAAAAAACAAAAAAAAAACGTGGATAACCTGTGTTCTGTTTCATCGTGCACCTAAGATGCAACGTACTGATTTTGACACCATGGCCCTGCAGCAGTGCTTGTCCCTTTAGAACAAGGCCATTTTCTGTCATAGTTATGTTCTTCATAGTTTACATTTTGGATTGAAACTCATTCTTTACAGCTTTTGCTTCATCGAATAATTAAATGCCCCCACCCCCTCCTTTAAAATATTGATAATTGGTATTCTGGTTTTCCGTGAGCACGTCTTCACCCTTAAAATTTTTTTGTTTGCTACTTTTCTCTCTTTTTTCTCAACCGGTCGGATTTATAAATTGTTGTCATCGTCAATTTTTTTGGTGCCAGTGTTAGTTAACACTTTCCGTCGATTTAATTATATTGTGACACATATCCCGCGCTACCATGTTGATCAATATTTACTTGCCTAATGTTTTTGCAAACATAATATTTTACTACTGATTAACTTATTCGTACCAATATTTTTCAAATTTCCTTCTATCAGTTATTTCTCTGTTTTATTTGTAATATTTTACAACTAACTGCAAATTTGGTGCAAGTTGTCTCTGACACATTGTTAAAGTCTGTTGTGACACCACCTCAAATAGAGATGATACCATTTATTTCTATAGAATAATTTCAGTTACTATTAGATGTTAGATGAAATTTCACGAAAATAATTGTGTTTTACAAAACTGTAGATCTACACACAGCTGAGCGTGTATTTTATTTTTTATTTCATCCACGTTTTGTAAAAAGACCTCCTATATCAATTGATTCTGCTTAATTTTGGGATAATTCTTTGTGATTTAAGGTTTTATTTAGATCAAATACATATTTTATTATTTCCTCGTACCGCACAGTTTTATGGACGTCTTTACATTGTTCATGGTAAGAAGTTTGTCAAGAAAATATGTGTAATTGAATGTGTATTTGGCACGACTGCTATACCTTCTCTAAGTGAAATTTGAAAGGAGTTTTAAAGCCGTCATGATTTCATCAACATTTATGTGACTTTCATTACCCTTTATTTTGTTCAAATTATCATAGACTAACTTGTAGTCTTTTTTATTTTATTTTTTAGCATATTTGGGATGTAGTTTGAATCAGCCTTATATTTTTTTTAATGTTATCTCGCTTTATTTCTTCCGTATTGTCATTAGTTATATGTGACGCTCTGGGTACCAAAATGACCATCTGGGTACAAGGGGAATTTAACATTAGTCCATTGATGTAACATTAGTATGACCCTCTGGGTACAAGGGAAATTTAACATTAGTTCATATGCCTATGATGGTTATGAGAATGGTTTTTAAAATGATTTCTGGGTACAAGGGGAATAGTAATGTTAAAAATGTTTATAGGAATAACATGATGGGACTGTATGGGTACAAGGGGGAATATAATGTTAAAACTCCACCTAATATTAATACGCCGTTTCGACTGACCAACACCCAGTCATCTACTGACCAACACCCATACTTACTACCCAACACGCCTTTTGAATGACCGACACCCACACTTTCTGACCAACGAATTTGAGTTCAAGGTCAGTTTTGTTTACATAGCATTTAACAATTAGATTGGAATTTTCCATATCTTGTTTTGAGAAAAGTCACGTACGCACCGGAAATTTCCATTAGAGTTACTCATATTCTAGAATATTCTCTCAGGTGATTTATCCTTATATTTATACAGGTTTGGTATACAAGATTTCATTCCTATACTAAACTTTATATTATTAAGATCAGTCTATTAAGGAATTTATTTTAGCAATCAGATGTTACAACTGTGAAAACCGGAGCAAATTCAGAGAGAGAGGAATTATTTATTTGAAATATTCATTGGAATTACTAAAAGTGCTCATTCTCATATTGGATTAATACTTGACTTTGGGATTTATGTGAATTTATTCAAAGATATTATGGATTACATCATTCAGGCATATCAGAACATTCAAGATTACTGACATATCAGGACAATCAAGGCTAGTGGAATTCATTCGGAACATTCTATATTTAGGACTTGTGATTAGGATACTTAGGATTATTGGATTATTTGGATTTTAATTCACGTTACTGTAAGTGTCTTTTGAATTTTCACCTTAATTGTCTACAAATAAATTACTTCTTGATTTTACTCACATTGTAGGTTTCATTTTCTTTCTGTTACATTATTTTAAGACCTAGAGTCGTAACAACGCTCACACACACAAACACATACACTATGCACAGAAATATCCATGGGGGATTTAAGTTTTAGTTTCGCAATATATACACGGACATGAAACACACAATATTTTGGAAATGAGTGAGTCGAGTAGTATCTCTTTTCCGTTAGTTTTGGACACACTTATCTTAGTGTCCACACTTCCCGGGCCGGGCTCCAAAAGCACAAAATCTACTTCTCCGTTCGTTTTCTCCACAAGAATTGACGGAGACAGAGGGCCTAAAACTATGCTTGTCTGCCTCCATCTCCCAGTCCTCAGTTTGAGGGATCATGAGTTGTTCTGGTTGTTATTCCTGCTGCTCTTAGTGTCATTCTTCTTATTATTATTCCCTTTGCCTCATCCTCTCCTGTACCCTCATCCATCTTTCATTGAGGCGCGGAAATTTTCTCTCCCTCCTCTCTTGCGTCCGCGCCTGCTTCTCTTCCGCCCATACCCTATTTATCTTCTCTGTTGTCTTCCTCCAACACTTCTCCGATCAATTGTTTTGCCTTTCTAAAGGCTACCATCACCCTCTTCAGTTGCCTTCGATACGGATAGCATTCCATTATTCCACCCGGCACAGGAAGAGCTCCACTCTATTTAGCAAGCACATGGCTTCAATCAACTTCCCGACTTGCACTGGCCGTCTCATTCTTGACTTGACATCTTTCTCGAGACGACGATGGATGGCAAGACCGACTTTATATCCTAGAGACGCGGACGACAAGGAAAACATTTCTCATATTCGGTACGCGGACGTGAAAGAAAACAGGTACGTAGAAAATTTCAAAGATCGACAGGGAGAAAGGAGAAGACTATGTCAAAAGAAACGACAACAACATCAACCCCCTCCCCCAACCAACCAAACAAACAGCAAAATTTTTTTCAACATCAACAAAATTTAATACGCCCTGCTCACTCAAAAGTCAACAAAGAATGAAGAGGAAGGATTAGGACTAGTCCGATTATTTTCATGTACAACTGCCAAATACCCAAACAAAACACTGTTAAAAAGAACGTATTTATAAGGTTGACAAAGTTGAGAAGTCGTCATTTTACCATCGATGGACACTACGTTTTTGAACTAAAGAAAACAGATGTCCATAATGATCACTAAACCACATTTCTATTTTTGGCATCGTTTCTAGAGAAATCACGTCCAAAACAAGTCAGTAAATGTTCTAATGGGAACCCAAGACTGCAATAATGAAGAAAATACACACAGTATTGTCCACACACTCTCGAATCTGATCCTTGTAATTTCACATTATTGAATTGACTGGATACAGCATTTCTTCTCATAAAGTCTATGATCTCGTCTTTGAGAGGAGGTAATCCATAGGAATGAAAATATTCCACAATGTGGTCGTTAGGAAAGTAAACGCCTACTGATAGGGAGAAGTGAGAGCTGAACAGGGACAAATGGGAGCAAAGCAAGAAATGCTTATATATATATATATATATATATATATATATATATATATATATATATATATATATAGTTTGCTGGGCTCTTAGATCAGCAGTATAAAGGAAAGTTAGTGAACCATGTCATCCCTTAAAATTCATAAAAGGTACTTTCTAAAAATGGGGCATATAACTTAAGTTTATGTAAACTGGGGTTAACTACAAATATGCCATGTAATATATCATAAGAATATCATAAATCATAATTATTTAATGGATCTACTACAACTCGAACAACAAAGATCTTAATTAAATTTATGAATCTATTTTTTTCAATATTTATTAAATATGTTGCTGTTACATAACATTTCTCAAACTGTATTTTTTTTTATACTTTTATACCAAAATACCGATGGTCACTGTATTTTTCAATTGCCACAGTAGTAGGAGGTTCTCTTTAAAGTAGGGGTGAAAAGATTAATCGATATATCGATGTATTGATACTTTTTCTATATCGATAACCATATTCTCCGTTCTTGTTTCTATCTCTTCTTCTATGGCCGTGTCTGTCATCGTCTTGGGAACTTCTACTGCTGTTGCTGCTTTTTGTTTTTCTTCGTTTTTCCTGGCATTCTTGAAATCTCTCAGGGTAGGTTTAGGCGTCTCGTCTAAAGCTTTCTGGTGAAACAGTTGAAGATTTTGCAATAATTATCCGTACTACTGCGGGTTTTTTTTTCTTCTGTTTCTGACAAATATGTTTGATCCGTCAACGATTGTAACTCTTGTTGTAAGTTTGACATCTCTGTGAGATTAGGATTAGGAGGTAAGTTTTCTTCTTGTTGGGAGAAGTTGATGTTGAGGGTGAACTTACTATACCTCTATTCTTTTTTGTCAGTCTTTTGGATTTTTTTAGTAGGTTTTGTTTTGTTTGCTACAGTATTATGATCCCATCGTAGAAGCGAACGAATAATGACACCTTCATGATCCACCTCCAAGCGGTTTCAAGATGATTTGTTTCTTGGTTTGAATATCAATTCTTGGATGAGCCAGTTGTTTCAAAGCTACTTTACGTTTTTTTAAAAAAAAAAAAAACATTTTGTTTGATGAGGAATATGAATAATTTCTTGTAGTAGCTGACGTGCTGTCAAGCCAAACCATCGTAATACTTCTTTGATACTTTCTTTTAACAACTGTAAAGGAAACGGTGCATTTCTTTCGCGACTGATTGCATACAGTGCACAAATCAATTTGGCTGGAGGATGAGACTGCAAGGAAGTCATGTTGAATCCTGTTACAAAGTAAAGAAGTGATTAATGTTTTTATGTATCGTTTTAGACAGACAAAAACGAGGGAGGTGACGTGTAAATGACTGGACCGTCTTCTTGATACCAGTTGTAAAACAAATCCTTACAAAATCTCAAATAATCTGGAATACTAGGTTTGAAATCGATAGTAAATACGTATGTGGCAACTGAATGGCATCGGCAAGTGCTAGGACATTGTGTACGATGTACTTTCATTTTCCCCATGGTGTTTGATATATCAGGCATGTTTTAATTTCTTGATTTTCAACTGCACCGTTGTCTCCACATCCGTCACATTGTAAAAGCTCATTATCTCGCAAAAGCTTAGAGTTTTCATGTTCCTTGATACACATAGCTTTGTGTTGTGCTTTCTCCGTCTACGGAGGACAGGTGTGTCTTTGATACATTATTTATTTTAATGGCAAAATGTTTTTAGCTGGTTCCAAACTGTTAAATGATTCATATTATCATTTCTATTCCATGATTATATGCTTGTTACCATTCATCCGTTTTGCTTTTAACATCTTTTCAACTTTGTATATGTCATCTTGTTTGTCGTATGGAGATAACCATTGCTCACAAAACATGACTTCTATACTCGCTCCCTTTAGGTCTTCCAGTTTGCAAACAACTGGATCACCTAAAATTACTTGCCTGATTTTAAATATTTCCTTAGTAAAATTATGAATGTAGCCCTTTGCAAAGATTGTTTTGTATTTTGAACTTCAATTAACTTGGGCAAAATGTCAAGCGATTTTCTTGTTTCATTTTGAGTGGAAGACTACCACATTCTGGTCTTTAGGAATCCGTTAAACCGAACCAATGCAGATGGTTTTTGTCTGAGTATGTTGAATAGTATTCTATGTTTTCCATTTCTAACAAGACCTCAACGTTGTTTTGTAAAAAAAATCTTTTATTTCATAAACTATACTTTTTCATCTCTATTTAGAGATTTTCCCAAAGCGTCGTGCATGTCATTTTTTTTTTTCGTTGTCACTTTTTCAGCCCAATAGTATTTCGAAAATAAACAATACTTCTCACTGTCAAAATGTATTTCTATCCATCATTGTATTTTTCATAAGCTTGAAAATCAAATATGTATGCCTGACACTGATCATCCCCGTAAGTGATTAAAGTAACCTCTTTTGTAGCCACCATTCCCAAAACAAAAGAACGTTTTCACAACTTTATAAAAAAAAAAAAAAAAAACAACAAAAAAAAAAATAAACAAACAAACAAACAAAACGAAACAAACCCACTCAATAGAATTTGGCCGACTTGGATACGAAGCATCCTGGCCTAGAGGCTTTTCAATATGATACAAATTATGTTGATTTAACAGCAAATAAAAATGAAGATACAAAAACCAGAGAAACCTTCCAAAAATTGTTTTCATAACGAATGCATTGGAATACATTAATACAGTAAGAAACCTACTGATGCAGATCCCTTGCTCAACTGTTCTTGTATTTGGTTATTAGGTAGATGTCAGCCAGATCAGCGATCTTAGACCCACTTGGACCTCTTGTATTGATTTCCGTGGTTGTGGTTGCTGTCAATCCCGAAATTAAAGAACCAGTAATTATTGACCCGTTCATAGAAATAATAAGACCCTTTCCCTATCTACGAATGTAAGTATCATCAGAAACGTGTTTCCAAATCACAAATATTGATATTTAAAAAAAAAAATAAATAAATAAAAAAAAAAATAATAATAATAAAAAAATTAATCCTTAGCAAATTATTATTAACAATAACATGCCCCATCGTACTTGCCCTTTGAAGTGTGGGAGTTTTACACTGAACTGACTTTGGTACCTGAACTTTCATCTTTCTTGTGTGCGTGTTTTCTGGGAAAGGGGAGGGGGGGACTGCTTTTCTAATGACATTTTTCCAGTGGGAAACTCAACCCTGGAGGAAAGGTGGCTCAGTACCACCGGTTCCGTGAATTGAAACCAGGACTGCTGCATAGGTGCAAAATGAGCTTCGTACTTCTTGTATACCAAATATGGTATTAAACCACAGCTGGAAGTTACTCATTAAGGACAGCGTCGTCGAATGCGACAGGCAACAGTCCGCTCTGCTCTTTTATCACCCGTGGCTGCCTGCGATACGATTTCCTCGTTAGATATGAATATGCATAAATCTGCTTAATCAATCACTGCGAAAGCGAGTAACATTTACTCGCATTGTTTACCCCACTTGACCTTTCAAACTGTTTGGATGAGCCAATCGAAGTTTCTCTTCCAAACACAGTCACTTATCGGTCGATGCAAAGGACACTTTCATTAATGTGTAGGAGATTGTTACAGTGTGTTGTTGATGACATATATTTGTTTATGTATAGTCATGAAAAACGAGGAAATCTAGTCTCAGGCAGCCAGGGGTTTAAAAGGAGCAAGACGGATTGTCGACCGTGGCTTGCGACGATGTAAGGACAGGTCTACTACTACTTTCAACTATTTTTCATGCGGTAGCAATTTTCATGCTTTCTTTGTTGCTACAGCCCAGGAATTTAAAGGCCCAGCAAACAATTATCATTGTGCGAAATCAATAGGACCCCTTCCCAGATCCACAAATTTAGGTACTGATGAAAGGTTAATTTTCCTCAAAAACATTAACTTTCATACCGACGAAAATAAATGAATTCGTAGCAGATTTGTCTTATTCTGTTCATCACCATTTGGTGTCATGCTTTAAAAATGTAAAGACTTCTAGATATACTAGCCTCAACTGGAAATAAAATGAATTCCAGCAACATCAGTACTCTCTAAATGTTTTCTATTCAGATGACATACATACTGTAGTATCCGTGGAATTTTACATGTTACAAAAGCCCTTATCTATGATTTTAAAGTATCAAACTTAGGATAGGAGATCAATGCAAGCTAATACCAATAGTCCCTAACTACAAATATGATAGGCATGGTGTTACTGGTTAAAGATTTGGTGAAAGAAGACAAAGAAATACAAAAGGTAAAACCTTAAGAAAGATTCAGCTCATCATTGATATATCCTGTTGATAACTTTATAACTGTCATACCTGGGATAAATATTAGCATCAATCGGATTGTGCTTCGCCACCTTATATAGCTGACTAGCATACAGGTCTTCCTAGTTTGAACAATAATATGTCTTGTTACAAGAGAAAGTAGTCATGGATTAAAATAATTTGCCATCTTGGTCCCAATTGACAGAAAACTTACTACTATTACAAATTCCTTGATATAAGGAACAATTACTTTGGACGAATGACATATCATGATAAATATATACTAATTCGTTATAATGAACTCTTCCCTTCAAAACGGGAAAAGTATTGTTATTATTATTGTTATTATTATTATTATTATTATTATTATTATTATTATTATTAGTAGTAGTAGTAGTAGTAGTGGTAGTAGTAGTACTCGTAGCATTAGTAATACCAGACATATCAAGATCTACACTGTCTTTATTTTTCATAACTGTTGAACACAGTTCATTATTCACTACAATTCGCAAATATTTTTCCCCAAATTAAATTTTGTCAAGGGTCTTAAGCCATTATCTTTGATAATGAAATTTGCTCCGAGCATCGAGCAGACAGCATGATTGAACTCAATTACTTATAACTTGAATTCTTCAAAACCTTTCTTCTATGGCGGCATGATCTTTTCGTGTAAAACATGCGCAACACATGCACACTGATATACATATTTCTCAGATAGTTTTGTTTGGTTTGGGTGTCTTTCGGTGTCTTACGGTATAGCAACACTTGACGATTACATTGTGCCTCAGCATGTTGTGTAAAGTGCCCTGCCTAAGGGCACGCAATGGTGGTCAATCCGGGAATAAAATCCGCACCCTTCTGGTCATGAGTTCAATGCCTTAACCACCGAGCTGCCTCGGCCCCTCAGATGAATTAGACCCTAATAGATATTCTAATAAAAGTTCAAACCGAGATGATGTGGGTCAAGCTATACTCCCCCCTGTAAAAAGTGGAACAGTTTCCTAAATGAGAGATTAGTTATATTTTAGATAATATTCTAATGACATAAGATCTTATTTTATAATTATTTTCCTGTTTTTTCATCATCATAAGACTGTAAAATAAATGTTAAGTAATTCTCACTCTATAATACGGGTGATCGCAAAGATAAAGCTCTGATAGTAATTGTACCTGAAGAACGAGATAAGATCTAGTCTGGAAAAAATATAATGGAGCAATATAAGTTAATTTTCATTATATCATGTGTCCATTCCATTTATATTTCTATATGTGTATTACATTCCAGGACTGAACCACCAATGAACTGTTACAGTGCCAAGCCTGTCTTATAGCAGGAAATCTCTGTAATCTGACATGTAGTTGTATTGGTCTCTTCCTTGCAAGCCGTGTAGCTCTGTAACGAGCAACAATCACAGTAATGTCTACCCTTCCATATATACGCTGAGTTTGAGTTACATCCCCTGGATCAGGTACCAGATTGGAGGCGCGGTGGGGGGGGGGGGGGGGGGATTTGCTATGGTGTAAGTAGCCCTGGCTTCATCTCATCCGCATAGTTAACTCTTCCTCAACAGCTACCTCCCTTAACCAACAAAATTGTGTCCAATCTGTGGCTGCTCAAGAGAGGCTTTACTGGAATAACAGGTTTTCCTCGCTTTCTTTTTTACCACCTTTCTGTTAATAATTTTATTAGCTTGTATTGTAGAAATATAAGATTTCATGTCCCTCTTTTGCGACATTCATACTTCTTAAAGTTTGCAGGTAACTGGAAATTGAATATTTGCTAAAAGTCTTGAACATAACTTCATATTTGATCGGTATGATCGGTATGCTTAAAAATGATCAGATTGATCTGCAGCAAAGAAATCTGTGTTTTTATCAGTTACTAGTCCTCCTAACCATCCTCCCCCGACCCCAGATCCTGCTGCTTTTCGTAGAAAGCAGAGGATATTAAATTGGACGTGTCTTTCCTTAAGTCCGTCCATCCAACTTTCGTTTCCATGTAATAATGTTCTTAATTATTATTGAATTTCAACCAAATTTGGCATGCAGCTTGATATTGATGAGACCGTGACTACGTTATATTATCAACTTTCTTCATAATCGTCTAGCGGAGTTGTACCTCACATTGTCAGACCCACCCACTTCCGTTTCCGTACAAAAGCTCCCTTAATTATTAGTAGATTTCAAGCAAATTTGGCATGCAGGTTGATTTTAAGGCCTTTGGCTGAGTTCGATTGTCAGCTTTCTGTGTAGTCGTTTACTTGAGTTATTGTCATTGACTATCAGACCTTGGAACTTTCTTGTCCACTTAAAAACTCCCTTAAATAGTATTGGATTTCAACCAAATTTGTTTTGTCGATTGATATTGATGATTCCTTGGCCGGGATCGATTGTCAGACTTCTAAATGATCGTTTAGCAGTGTTGTAGACCCTGTAGACCCTAATTGTGACTCCCCACTCCCACTTTTTTCCGCACAATAAATCCCTTGAATATTATTTGATTTCAAGCAAATTTGATATGCTGATTGCTTGTGATAAGTCCTTGGCCGAATTTGATTGTGAGCTTGATGCATCATCGTTTAGCAGAGGAATTGCCCCTGATTATCTGATCCACCCACTTTCATTTCCTCAAATCAACTTTTTGTGTGATTGGACTTGATTATTCGCTAAATTTGGTAAACAGCTTGATATTGATAGAACAATGGTTTGATTGGATGAGACTTAGGCTGAGGTCAGTTGTCAGCACTTTACGTCATGTAGCCTACAGTCCCTGACTGCCAGACCCATCCACTTTAATTTCTGCATAATGACTCCCTTTATTGGATTTTAATCAAATATAGAAGACAGTTTCATATTTATAAGACCTCTGCTGAGTTTGATTGTCAATGTTGCTTACGTACATGTTCTGCTTTCAACGTCATCTAAAAGCGGAGTCATGGGCCTTGATTGTCAGACTCACTCGCTTTCCTTTTTGTGCAAGGACTCCCTTTATTCCTGTTGGATTTAAATCGAATTTGGTAGGCAATTTAATGTTGATAACACCTTGGCTTAGTCTGGTCTTTCAGCGTGCGATGCGCATCATCATATAACGATGTTCTTATCCCTGATTGATGTACCCACCCATATTTGTTTGCACACAGTAATTCCCTTAGTTATTATTAACAGAATATGGTACTTTATCTGTCGTTCGTCGACCGTTCACAATTGTTATTTACAACACATCTTTTAAATAGCCGTTTGAACAATTTGCAAAAAATTGTAAATAGAGCATTCTGGCATAAAGGCCTTTACATTTGTTCAGTGAATGCTGTCCCGCTATCCAATGTGGCAAACGTTATTTAAAATATTTTTTTTAAAACAATTTCTTCTCCGAGTTTGACCACATTTGACACACCAGCCTGGCATGAAGGTCTTTCATATTTGTTCAGCTGATGCCTATCCGCCATCAAATATGGCAAGCTGTAACTTAAAGTAGATAAACATTTAAATTACCTTGTCTCAAAAACTGCTGAATAGAATTTAACTGAATGTCACAGAAAGCATCCTGGCATAGAGGATTTCGATATTTGACAAATGATGCTGATTCACCATCAAACATAAAATCAAAAATATAAAAACCTTATAAACCACTTCTTCTCCAATACAGACAAACAGAACTTAAACAAGTTTGAAAGAATGCACCCTGGACTAGATCGCTTTCAAATGTTTAGAAATGATGCAAAACAGCCATCAAATATGGCCACCATTACTGAAAATAGACAAAACTTTAAGCGAGGTTTTCTCTAAAACCGCTTAACAGAATTTAACCAATTTCACTGAAAGCATCCTGGCTGAGGGCTTTCAATTTAATGCCAATCCGCCATCAAATATGGCCGACCTTACTAAGAAAAATCGTTAAATGGCTTCTTCTCAACAACTACTAACAAAACCGAGTTGACTTGTCGCCATAATTTAAACAATCCCCCCCCAAAAAAAAAAAAAATAAATAAATAAAATACGAAGCCACTGGTAGCCAAAATTTTGCTACACAAAACCGAGGCCAATGGTCGCCAAAATATACTAAAAAACAAACCAAGGCCACTGGTCGCCAAATTGTTACTAAAAGGCTGAGGCTACTGGTCGTCACAATTTTACTAAAAAAACCCTAAGGCCACTGGTCGCCAAATTTTACCCCCAAAAAAACCCAAGGCCACTGGTCGCCTGGCCACTAAATATCCTGGGCCACCCAACCTCTGACCTTCATGTGAGGTCACTGGACTATTAAATATTACGACTGATATTGCTCCAGACCACCGACCTTTTTTATGACAGGGCCGCTTCTCATGACTGTGAGAGGGGCCCACCCCGAGATGCAGTCCCATCATGTCCCACACCGAACAATATAGGATAAAGAGCCAGCGCCCATCAATAGTAATATATGACAGAGTAGACTTAGATAGATAGGTAATACTTTCAATAATAATTATCATCATTATCGTCACCATCTTTTTCATCCTCATTAGAATCGTTGTCGTCGGCATTAGGATTACGTATCTAATACACCAGAAGGTATATACATGTACACTTAGTACTTCTATTTAAGTATGAATAAATTATGTATTTGATGTTCGTTAATACACATATTTATATTCGACTACATTTTCAGTACAACTTGATGATCTCGCTCATTTTACAAGGTCAATCTACAAGGATTCGACAAAAAAGAGATAGAATTTATGGTAAACAAAAGTCGATTTAAACAACACATGCTGACTCAGTATACAAAGTAGATGTAGTAGAGTCAGCCATAGGAATGGCAACATTTGACATAAATCTGAAATCATTCATAATTTTGAAAGAATTGAAGAAACATTGCAAATTGTTGAAAATAAAAGTACATATTTTAAACTGTGATCCTGTTGGCTTTTTTATAATACCTAAAAGCAATATAACAAGTATGTTCTCTGCATGTCTCTATTTCATTTTAAATGAATGACAAAGTACAGTATTTAAGACATATTTACTAAGATCCTGGAGGTCTATGTCTTTACCCAAATACCAATGAATTGTAGCAACAAATTAAACACAACGAAAATAAAATAACACACGCTGAATTGAAAGAATGGTTAACTGAACAATCTGCTTATAAATTACACAAGCAAGCGAAAAATATAAAACTTACACAAGAGTGTATGTAAGTCGTTTGGATGAACAGTAGCAGACCAAACTATGTTCACATGCAAACATAGGAAAAAAAAGAACAATGGATACAAATACGTTTTGACAGTGATATATATTCTTTTAAATATGCTGGGCTGAAAAGTTAAAACAAAAAAGGGAGATGACATACACGATGGTTTTAGAGAAATCTGTGTAGAGCCAATATCTGGAAAGACATAGTTTGATGAAGGAAAAGTTTACAACAAAAAATTTAGGATTTGTTGGAAACAAAAGCAATTGAATACGTTTCAACTTACATTGATAAAACCAAAAACCAAAATAAAAAAATAAAAAAAACCCAGCAAAAACATTTAATTAAAGAAACAAACAACACCTCTCCCCAACATATGTTGTAAGAAGGTTAAACAGAACTCTAAAGATTATAATGTGAAATATTTAAATAAAAGAAAAATGAAACCAGACATCGTTGACGTTTTACAAATTTTAATTGGGGGATACAATAACAGTTAGTAGGAATCAATAGAGTTGACTGGTTGAAGCAAGCAAGGAAGAAAACAGATAAAAGTATAACTTAACCTATTTAGTTGCTTTACAACAGATACATTGGGAATTCGTACATTTAAAATCAACGAAACAGTCAGAATTTCAATATACTAAACAATGTTTGAAAACTGATGCCTGCCTAACATGACCCCAAAAATATATAAAATCAGGCAAGCAAATTTAAGCGATCAAGATATTTACAAATTGGAAGACTTGAAGGGACTGGATGTAGAGAGCATGTTTTATGAACAAAAGTTGTCACAGTATGACGAGCAAGATAACAAATACAAAGCTGAAAAAGTTTGAATATTAAAAGAATGAACTGCAAAAAGTATTTACTGGCTAAATGAAAAGGGCAGAATTAACCTTTTAACAGTTAGGAGCCAGCTGAAAATTAACCATGTGCCAAAGATACACCAATCGATCTTAAACGAATGAAGTTTTTGAAAAATGAAGAGTTTGTAGGATGTGACAGATGTAAAACATAACCCACAGAAAAGAAACAAAACAAAATAACAACAGCGCATTAGATAATGAAGAAGTTAAAACTTGTATGATTTATGACTTTGTCTGATTACAAAAGCTGACGAATCCGGTCCTAAAGTAACAGGATCTAGACCAAAATTAACATCTAGTTCTAAGGTGTTACTGCTCCAGGTCTTACAAAAATGTAACAGAAAGAAAGTGAAACCAGCAATGGAAGTAAATTCAACAAACAATTTATTTCAAGACAATCAAAGTGAAAATTCAAAAAAGACACTTACAATACGTGAATTAAAGTCCAAATAATACAACAATCCTAAGTGTCCTAATCACAAGTCCTAAATATAGAATATTCCGAATGAATTCAAGTAGCTTTGAATGTCCTGATGTGCTAGTAGTCTTGAATGTTATGATGTGTCAGTAGTCTTGAATGTCCTGATATGTCTGAATAAATGTAATCCAGAATATCTTTGAATGAATTCACATAAATTCCAAAGTCAAGTATTAATCCAAAATGAAAATGAGCACTTTTAGTAATTCCAATGAATATTTCAAATAAATAACATCCTCTCTCTGAATTTGCTCTGATTTTCACAACTGTAACATCTGATCATTGAAATAAATTCCTTAATAGACTGCTCTTAATAATATGAAGTTGAGTATAAGAATTAAATCTTTTTTACCAAATCTGAATAAATATAAAGATAGGTCACCTCACAGAATATTCTAGAATATGAGTAACTCTATTGGAAAATTATGGTGCGTACGTGACTTTTCTCACATCAAGATATGGAAAATTCCAATCTAAGTACTAAATTCTATGTAAACAAGAGTGACCTTGAACTCAAATGCAGTAAATATGTTATTTACAAAATGGCCACTAAAGATCAATTTACCTCATGGACACATATTATAAATTCAATATACATATAAAAGTAATGTAATGAATTGTATATTTAAAAAAAGGCATTTTATTATTGTCTTGCGATTCAGTTTAATGCAATAAAATGGTTAAGTGAAAACCATTAAACATAGTTTTATAACCGCACTTTAAAATTTGACAACGATTACCCTGTGAACAGATGCAGAGCTCTGTGTGAAATCAGACTTTGGCAGACTCAAATAAAGTGAGCCGCGTTGATGGCAACGTATGGTTACATGATGTCCTACTGGAATATAACAGATCCAAATGTTCCAAAGTTAGTTTATCTGTTTACAGATTTCACATTTATTTCCAGATACAAAAAGTACTGAGTGTGCAATATCTCTATCTTTTGATGATATATTCAATCTGACCAACAAAATCAAAAATTTTAATCAATTTAACATAGTGTGCAAGAATTGTTAACATTACAGAAAATCAAGACTGGAGATACTAAATGGGAAAAAAACAAATACTTGCTTGGTAATAGGCCAGAAGAAAATAAAACTATACACAAAAGTTTTGTGGAGCCTACATCTGCTGTTATGCTAGCTCGTTATTAGAGGCATTATAACTATGGAGCATATACTGTTGAACTCTGGATAGCATTGTCAGCTGATTAAATGAATAATATGGCTGTTACAATGATGAACCTACTGTCAGGACCAACTTCTTTTCTGCAATATAGTAATGGATTAACAGACCAAGGTATTAAAAGAGCAAACCAAAGCATTAGGATTTGTGTAATCGGCAAACATTTCCTGATCCAACATCATCTGAGGGTTCTTTTACAATAATCAAGATAAACATTAATTGCAACGTATTTACATCCTACAATGTGCAGCATTTCAAGCCAGTGTCCCACAAACAAGACATTTCTCACTGATCGACCTAGCTATAGGTACATATTCTGAAGTCTGGTTTGAAGTCGAAAACAAATATTGTAATTATTTTTTAAATTAGTTATGAAAGGAAAATCAATACTAGATCATAGTTGAATCAAGGACTATATCAAATATTTTTCTCTGTGTCGTTTAAGGGATAAGAGTGGACTTTATTGTTTTAACTGTTAACACTTCTACCATTTTTGTGCTCTATTTTAAGTTGCGGAAACGTTAAAGACATGCTTTGCTGTTGTAAAGTTGTATCAATATTCATAATAAGCCTAATCACCTGCATGACTGGGGATGCAGAATAGGCCCGCTGCTCTCTCCTACATGTCATAAGAGGCGATTAATGGAGAGGATCCACGGTGGCTCAGAGGTTAGTGTGCTGGACTCGCGACTGAAAGGGGTCGGGTTGCAACCCTACCATCGGCTGGCTATGGTACTCGGACAAGGCACTTTACTACAACTGCCTCAGCACTAAATAACCTACTTGTGTTGCTGTGCCATAAAACACCAAAGTAAACCACCAGAATAAGTCATATAGACGTGAGACAAATAATCCTTCATCATGCATTGGTATTCGGTATTAAAATTCCATCCTCGGTAACAGAATTTTCTATTAACAACTCTGCAAAGCTTCATTTCGGATGCAAAATGTTGACCCTCAGATGGAATTTTCCTATACCAATGCATATGAACAATTATATTAGGCTTGCCATCACAGGTAAGACAAACATTGGTGGGACAATGCTGTGTTACAGCAAAATATCTCATTTATAGCAAACCTCAAATATGAGATTGGGTCTAACCACCACCCTGAGCGAAAGATATTAGGGGCAAATACTTGTAGGGGAAGATGCACTGGGAGGTGAATTTTAATGCTGAACTTAAATTTGATCAAAACACTATGACTATGTAAGAGAGGATCAGTTATGGAAAATACGTTTTTTGTTATGTTCTAACTTTTGACTTTGGTTAAATGTGATAAATTGGTCCCTGTTTGTATATCTGCTACATCAGTGAAGAAAATCAACTGTGGAAATGTTTGAAATGATTTACTGCTCAGTTTCATCGAATAGAGGAAATTACACTTATTATCAGTTCAGGAAACCTAACCTTTCCTTTAAACATTTTCTTTCAATGGGACCATTGTTCATGTATATGCAACACTTTTCCAACAAACTGGAAGAAATCCATCCACTACAACTTCATTTATTCGTTCTAAATGATCAATTCTTGACATACAAAAATATTTGGGTTTTGTCCTAATTATTTTATTGAAACTTGAATGCAGGAGTTTACACATTCCCTTCAACAGTATCTGAGTCAGTGTTTTGTGAGTTATGCATAATTACTGAGAAGTCCTGATTCCTATTATCAAGATGAAATATTCATGGATGAAACAAAAAACTTAGTTTTAAACAAAAGCACATATTTGTCGCCCTAATACTGCGTCGCCATAATGCCTACACACAACTGTGATAGTCAAAACATCCTTATCGCAACAGAATCTTCACACACATATTCTATCTAACCCAGCATTAAGGCGACACTCTTTCTAATGCCCCTTTTGTCATACCAAACAAAACAGGAAAATAAAAGTGTATTTACCATGATCAGAATCATAAATATATGCCTTTTAAAACTGTATTACCACGCCTGCAGATCCATTTGCAAACCCTTTCATGTTAAACTTTTTTCTTAGAAGTGTGATCGGGGAGAAGGTGTAGATGGACTTCAGAAGCTGAAATATTATTTTCAAGCAAAAATAATTCTTTAACGCCTTATGAAGAGGTGTGGTCAAAATAATTTTGGAGCAAAGAATAGAGAGATGATATTTGCTTGAAACGAGCGAATAACGGATATATTTCATCTAGTGGGTCAAAATACTTAAGTTTGTCATCCACGAGATCAAATATATCTGTTATTCATTTGGAGCAAGCACATTTTTTAAAAATGTTTATGCTCAAACATATTGGTTAGCAATATGTATAACAGATTGAAGTAACAGTATCACTGTATCCCACGCGATAATGTCAGCGGTTATCAGTTTACTTTTTGCTGTGTTTTGTGTGTATTCGCACAGAAAATATCAGCAGCAACATAATTTTACTTCGCAATTCAAAGTAAAACAACACATAAAAAATATGAAAGATTGAAGAAAAAAAATTATATGCACATCGTTGGGTTTGAAGTTGGTTCGTCTGCATGCCAGTCAGCCATACTTACCACTGGACCATGTCATCTTCTAAAAATAGCTCAAAATTTCTTCCTCATAATGTTATCGACGTGGCAGTGAAATATTATATCTATTATCAACACTAGTTCTCTTGGAAAATCCAGTATTTCACGGTCTAGCATAAAATAGATTAAATTAATGTTTTCCTGAACCAATGTCCCCCTCTCATTATTATTTCTGTTTGCCCACTTGTAACACAACTGAACATATATGAAAGTTGAAGTTTGGTACATTTACTGGTATTTCCATGCTGATATGACCTAAATATAGGATATTTGGTTGAAACGAGTGAATAACGGATACGTTTCATCGAGTGTGTGATAAACTCTGTATTTTCGCGACTGGTGAAGCCACGAGTGAAACTACTTGAGTCTTTCACCCACGAGATGAGATCTATCCATTATTCACTCAGAGCAAACACAATTTCTTTTTATTTATGATTGAAAAGCAGATTTCTTACTGTATCCCGGCGATAATGTCGGCAGTTTATCGTTCATGTTCTGCTGTGTTTTGTATACATGTTCGCCCACTACTCAAATTTCTTGGTCATAATGTTGTCAGTGTTTACTGAGGGCAGTGAAAATAAATTTCTGGTATTCCACTCCAGTGCATTATCAAAATTATTTCTCTTAGAACATCCAGTAATTCATGGTTTAGCAGAAACTGGAAGTTTAAACTTTTATGTTCCAAATCTGACGGAGTTATAACCCTTAATTTATTTAGACTTCCACTGATATGGTATGTATGCTTTATATTAAAAAAAGAAGATATTTAATAGAATATTTTCCTGATTTGCCGTTTTGATGAAATTAAAAAAAGGGAAAGTTATGAAAGCAAGAAAAGTTAAGGTTATGTTTTATTTGATTTTTAGGAAGAAACAAAATTACTGCAAAACAGAAAATCATATCGACATATTTTGTTTTACCATAAGACTTCTGATGGTGTCTAGTTGGTCCTAAATGAAAATCATGTTGATGTGGCAGCCATTATGTCCACCATGGCCGCCATTTTGAAAATAGTATCACTACTCCTCCTGAATAGATAGTTATATAAACATGGGATTTTCAGCAAAAGACTTATAATGATATCTTGTTGGTCCTAAATGAAAAAGGTATCAATCTGACATTCAATATGGTGCCACGGTAGCCATTTTGAAAATATTGTTATTGCTGAAGAATATCAGAGATGGTTGCAACACGAAGCAGTTACGATAAAGAAACGTTCTTATCTTTGATTAACTGGAGAAACAAATAGGCCAGTAAAGCGCAATTTCTGTTAGAGTAACTATTGTTTTTGTTATGCTCATAGAAACCAATATCAGTTTCAAGTTTAGGAAGCACTGACATTATTGCTTTTCAAATATCAATAAGAACTGTATAAATATCAAACAATTTGCTAAACAAAGTTTATCAAAAGTTGCTAACTACTGGTAAATCTGTATTAAAGATTATTGTCAATATGAATTTCTCATATACGTTTCTGTTGAAGATCGAAACCAGATCGGCGTTTGTCAAATATGTATGTTCACAATGTCAACTGTATAATTTTCAAAACCTCCAAACTTGTTAAAACTGTTTAAAATTGCTCGTAAGGTCTGAAAATCTTTTCAAGTCATCTACACATCACTATAAACATGCCTACTGAATCCCTGTTGTCTGCCTTGAGTGGTTTTTGTTCAGGCGTGCTCAGAATGTTAGGAAGAAAAAAGTCACAGTTCAAGAGATATAAAAAAAATGTAATAAACAAATTGAACAATTGCTATAATGGTCTTATAATCTAATCATGTCACCTACCAAATTTCATTTGTAAATATGGAATGGTTTTTACACAATGATGCTCAAAAGTTGTTTTTTAATTTTTGTGCAATCATGCTTACAGCAAAATGGACATGACCAAATCTAGATGTCCCCGCTGTAATAAGTTTGAGGGTCTTAAAAGTCACAAAAGTTAAAAAATGTGAATAAAATGGAATATTGCTATAATGGCATGAAAGTCTAATCAGACCATCTATATACACAAAATAATATGCTACAAAATTTCATGGCTATATGTTTATTTATTTTTTTTTTGCTATTGTGTTCGAACAGATTTGTTATGGGTGTACAGATGGACATCATTACAGTATTACACTCATTGCTACTTCTCTGAGGGCATACCAAAAATCCTTGAACATACCTTTAGTTGATGAAGTACAAGCAAGGGAACGAGAATGATTTGGAAAACAAAACTGTAATTCTCTGTTCATTGTCAATTTCCATACTCAGATGCATACATTTTTGTTATGACTGACAAACACACAAGCATACTATGATGGACAGGCAAATCATTTTCACCAACTACTAGTAACTGAATTTTTGATGTGATTGCAAATAAAAGGAAATAGAAAGTTTATTAGAAATATGTTCTTTATTCTTTAGTACAGATATACCATCTGATTATTTGGTACAAATTTCATATTACCTATGGCTTTTTTAATACCATATTCAATTTATGAATGAATTTTAACTTACACGAGATAAATCTGCTTTAAGAAACATAACCAATCGAGTCCATATTTTTGTGCTAATATTAGACACTACATAAATGCAGATAAAATGCAATTAGCAGCTTTAATTATTGATTTTGCTTGAAGTGGTGGGCATAAAGTATATACTTTATTGGAGGAAATTCTTTTAAGTAAAGTTTTATGGCAGCTGGCAACATCTGCATTTGTGAAAATATAACCACAAATATAATATAAAATACCTCGACTCACATTTAAGCATAGCTGTCGATCCCCATCTAAATTGTAGAGTGTGTTATTGGTGTATGCATAAATTCCCTTTGGTCTCATTTACATATAATTTGTCGCATTTGAAATAGTCATTAGAAGAGATGTCACTAACAAAGAATAAAACAAAACAATGGATGACCCATTTAACGAATGCCAAAAAGCTAAGTGTCTACTAATCCCTAACCACTTACTCCTCTTTTTACAAAGATAATAACATCCAAGTATGTCAAGTTACAAAAGATAGCTGACTACCTAAAAAAAAAAAAAAAACAAAAAAAAAAAAAAACACACGTGGCAAATAATAGTTTGGTGAGGCAAAAAGGGAATTTCAAGTGACAATAAAAGAACCCCTCATGGACATCCGCAAAAAGGATATCCTATTATGTAACCAAACGGTGTTTAATATCAGATAATATAAATTATTTTGTCTGAACCAGAACTTTTAGTAGCAATATATGCTCGATCAAGTAACTACACTGAGAACATATTCAATCCAACAATGGATTGAACAATAGAACCAAAATAAAATTTAGGTGAATTCATCCAATTAAACCTGCTCCACCTTTCCATTTAGTTTCACCATTGACAACTGGAACTGGGAAACAGATACTTCATGTGCCAAACAATTGCATAGTCTAACGACCACATAAGGAATCAGATTACATCAGCAACGTGGTACCCCAGCAAATTTTGAAACAAGTAGGAACCTATACAACACCATTGCGGTTTTACGCTATTGTATTCTAACTTGAACAATAATTGCTTTCATTAACATAATATACCTCCATCCCCCCAAAACATATTTTTTTATCACTAATGATATTATAACCCCCGTCTGCATTAAATGATAATATCATTTGAACCAAGTGCACCGGGTGTAAACCTTTGGTTTGTGATATCTTTCTCTACTACTAACTGCTTGTGTGTATGTCAAGTGGCCTAAAAGGCAGTTGCACTAGCTGCACCGACTCCTTGGTGATATATAAACCTCACACTGATGAGACATGGTGATCAGCTGAACCAATGCATCAACCAGAACTTTTCCCTCTGATAAGTTACACGGGGAACTTAACCGGTCATGGACCAGGGGTGACTAGACAACCTGAGCAGATGGGAGGAAATGCCTCGACGTTCCATCAGACAGCTTTTTCCTCCAAAACCACAAATATACCTTAGCACAAAAAATTATTTTTATCTTATCAATCTGTTCAATTTAGTCAAAAACCACCAAATTTGCATCATATTAATATGTAACTTCTATTCATGATGATACATTTCTATCAAATATTCCAACTGATTTTTTAGCTATCATAAATATATACCATAAACATACAATAAACTGTCCAGGTAACTACAGTGTAATAACACTGGTATTTAATGATGCAAATTTCTGTTATTATGAGGACTATCATTAAACTTGTTCCACAATTACCTATTTACAATGACAGAAAATTATCCTTATTCAAGTTGAAAGAAACAATTGACAACGTCTACTTGCCCAAGCTTTGAATTCATTGGACATGCACATTTCTTCAGCAATTCACCTGTCTGAAACAGCTTTTTAATATTTATGTGTACCATTTTTTGTTCATTACATACCCATTTAATCTTATATGGTTGATCTGGCTTTAAATACGAATGTTTATTCCTTATGTCGATCTCATACACACAGAATGGAACTTTTTTAACTTATGTCTACACTTTAATATATTTCTATATGCTGAATCAAACTTTTAGCAATCTTACTGATTTAAAAAGTTGATGTATTGTCTCTCTCACCCAGAGTTTGGATCCAAATCACATTCATAGAATAGTGATGTTTAGGATTTTGTTAACGCTTTCCATTTGCTTACATTTACTATCTTACTGTATTGATTGCATTCATAATCTGGATATATCATTATAGTGCAGAAAAATACAAATAAACAGTTTCATTTAGTGACCCTTACTATTTGACCTATGGGGGTCAAGGTCACAGTCTCTGAATATAAGTTTTAATATTTTGGTGAAAGTTTTAATTTATTATTTAATAGTTTAATATATTTATATTTTCTTAAAACCTCAATGTGTTCTGTTTGCACTGTGGCTGTTGAAGACAATTCATTATTTGACACACCCATGACTATAACCTTGGCATCTTGGTCACAGTCTCAGAAAATCTTGAGTAAGTATTTGGTGAGGTTATCATTTGCATCTATGTCCTAAACGTTTTGATTGTTTCTATTTATTCTTTGTATTGTTCATTACTGAGTAAAGATAAATCATTATGCAATGTACTCAACTACTCCTATTACCCTGGTGTAAAAGTTAGGTATACAAATATTTGTGTTAAGGCTTTGGTGAAATTTATTCTTTCGCTTACATAATTTTAACTATGTGATGGATTCTTTTCATACTTTGGTATTTTGTTTTATAGCGAGGACAATTTATTTTGCGCCACTTTTTTTCTCACCATTTGATCCTGCATTTAAGTTCAGAGGCATAGTACTTATGTACATATGTATACATATGCTTGACCTTAGTGTTATTACACATGTATGTAAAATGTGCAATTATATATCTCCAGATGGGCTGTTAAACTTATGAAAAAGCAAGGATGACAATCCATTGCCATATCATCTTGTTAGTATGCTCAAATGTTGATTGTGATAACATTTCTCAAAGATACTAATATTACAGTCATAGATACTAAGTTTGATCAAATTTGCATCTCAAATGGTCAGATTCCAAATCATATGCAGATTTGTTGCTCACAGGTCAGTCTTACTTGTTTTACATTGAAACCTGTATATAAAGGACAGTCAAAGGACCACAAAGATGTGTTCCTTATCGTCAATTAAAAAGATAAATGGTCACAAATTGCTTTCACTAAAGTTATGAACATGCATTACTGAAAAGCCTTAATTGTATTGCATTATTTTAAACTATGTTGCAAATTAAAATATTATTATGTACTCTGATTTTGTCACACAGACTTAAGATAGGAGACAATTGAACAGGACTTCCTGTATCTCTCAATGCTTAGAAAGGAGAGACAGACATGTTTTCAGTACTGTTAACTTGGCAATTACATTAAGTAATACAATATCCCTTATATAAGAATCTGAAACTAAGTATTAACCAATACATCTTTGCTGCTAATGCTGGCATTTTGTCATATATGAAATTATTTAACTTGTTTCATACATTTCATATTAATGATCACTGGTGCACAGCTGCATGACTACAAAGAAACGCTCCATGACACATATGATAATTTGTGATATTGCACAACCATTCAGTGAGTTAAC
Source organism: Margaritifera margaritifera (assembly GCA_029931535.1). Lineage (NCBI taxonomy): Eukaryota > Metazoa > Mollusca > Bivalvia > Unionida > Margaritiferidae > Margaritifera > Margaritifera margaritifera. The sequence goes on from JAQPZY010000545.1 coordinate 210,330, forward strand.
AATTGTGCAATAATATGAATTATTGCAAATAACATCACGTCATCCAAGAAACAATCTCTGTCACAGATATCAATTAATAATTGTCATTGATGACTGATGGATTCCCGGCTCAACTAAAAATGGATTGCTGACAACTGGTATTGCTGGCTAGTTGCGAGTGTTATATAATTATGATCAGGTTAGCACACTGCAACTAACAATGGATTGCTGACCACTGGTATTGCTGGTTAATAGTGAGTGTAACATAATTGGAGCCCCGACTCAACCAAAAATGGATTGCTGACCACTGGTATTGCTGGCAGGCTGTGAGTATTACATAATTATGGTCAGGTTAGCACACTGCAACAAACAATGTATTCCTGACCACTGGTATTGCTGGTTAGTTGTGCGTGTTATTTAATTAGGGTCATGTTAGCACACTGCAACTAACAATGTATTGCTGACCACTGGTACTGCTGGCTAGTTAGGAGTGTTATATAATTATGGTCAGGCTAAAAACTTGACTTCTAGCTTATCTCAGCAAATCTGACAGATTCATGATCACCACTGTATAACATTTACTAATGTAAATAGTAATAACTTCAAAATATGACCATACTGGCCAAATTTAAATTTGTTTTGGATTAAACTATTGATTATATTTCAGCTTGTATTCTTTGTTTGCTGATGATTACTCAAATAAATGACCTAGCATGAAGTAGCAAAACTATTCAAGTGATCTCTTTTTCCCAACAGTATATTGGAAAGCAATGTATAGTGTGTGCGCTGTGCGGCCAAGTATTGATTAACTCTATAACTGTTCATGGAGATGAAGGATTATTTAATATGATATTAATTTAATTCTACATCCATTTGATTGGCCATATTAAACACAAGTCTTTCTACTACCAAACCCTGATATATGTCAGCAGAAATACGAACAATTACTGTATCACATGATACATTCTCGTGATCTGATTGGCTGACTACCGGAATCTATTTTAGGACATTATGCATTTCCACATGCCTATTATGGGCAGCCGTCACCGCCAAAATTACATTAATTTTTTCATCTACCGCTCTTGCTCTTGCTGCTTTAGCCAAAAAGTTGCATCTTCTACAACACATATATAAGACAGAACGAGCGTGCTACAAAGTGTACTGGATTTGTCCAAACACGACCTGGCACGATTTAGTATGTTGAGAACACCAGTAGTACCTAAATTCAAGTTAACACACGTCCCCTCAATCAGTGGAGACGAATTCCAGTATAAAAAGAAGATGTGTTGGATAAGATTCACTTCAGTTTTCCTCCTGAACAAAGATGTCACAAAGTTCACATCATCATCAACGTCCAAAGAGACCTTCATCGTTTAGCTCAACATTGTGATGTTTTGTCAGTACTTATTAAATCCAATGCCTCGATGCAAAAACAAATCATTCAAAAAGAACATAAAGAAATCATCGATACCGTATGTGAATGTTTTTTGAATGCTTTGAAAGGAACTGTTCCTTTAAACCAAGATATAGAAACAGCAAATTAGACTACATCGTTACGTTTCCGACTAATGGTGAAAAAGAAAATGCCAATTCAGTCAAAAGAAAAATGCCCGTTCGACAGGACCATTGTACAAGTGGATGCTCCTTTGTTAGGATCGATTACTGGACCCTCTTTTAGGGAGAAGTGTTAAGGTGAAGAAGATAAAAAAAGACACACTTTTCCGAAGGACATCACACTCGTACCCTTGGATTTCACTGAAGGACGAAAACTAACTTTAGTTTACTTACAAACGGAGAACGGAACTCCACAGTTGGTACGACCAACGGATACAATATTTACCTCATAATCTTAATCTCACCAAGATGTCACATTTACAACGAGAGCTACACATCGTTGATGGATTGAACAGATTTTCCAGACACGTAAAAAGCGCAACTCTAAGGAATAGTTATTGTGATGTCTTGAACTGTTTTCATCAGAAAGCTTTAGAGAGACGGCTAAACATACGCTGAGAGATTTAAAGAATGTCATGAAAACAGATGAAAAACAGAAAGCAACAAAGATTGATGACAATTACCCTCCAGTGTGATAAACCTTGTTGACACCTTCCCCTACTAACTACAAGACAAGAAGAAATGAAAGCCTTGGGTCAAAAAGATGATGTCGACACCCTCTTCAGCAGATGAAAAAAAGGAAAGAAGGGAAGACAGAAGTGAAAAAAAGAAATCAAGAAAAAGTGACAAAAGAACCTATGACATCTGTCGAAACTTCCTTTTCTACTTCTATTGCTCGTCAGACACTTCAAGCATTGCAAAACCCAAATTCTACAAGAGCAACCACAGAAGTGTATTAGAATAATGGTTACCTTATTGAGCAGCAGCAGCGGCAACATGGATACACTTTTGGCCAGCATTTACTACAATCTTACTCATGCCGCTAGCTATGAGGGGAATTCAGAGATTGTACCATGCAACTAAAACTGAACTAGAAAGAACTACTGCAAGAAGTACAACAATGGTTTACAAGAACAATCGACGCACACGTTACACAAACCCATTTCAGGAATATTTTTCCAGAAGTCATACTAAAGCAGCTGGAATTGATCATCAATGGCAAGCTGATTTAGGCTGACGTCTCGTCTTTCATTTAGCGTCGATAATCGAGGTTACAAATGTTTGTTTTATCTCACTGAATGTGTTTTCAAAAGTAGCTTGGGTACTTCCTTTGTCTTCTAAAATGAGTTCAGAGTTTGAGCGAGCTTTAAACCATTATTAATTTTTTTTTTTATCTTGAAACAAAGTGGTCGGGACAACCGTTTCTCAATGCTCAAACCAAAACAAAAGGGGTGGTCCCGATTTTCCATAACTAAGCTTTTTAGGAAAAAATTGAAAAAAATACACATTAATTTTGTCACCACTGAAAATGCTAAAAACGAAAAGCCGGTGTCGTTGGAAGGTTTCAAAGAACTTTGAAAGAACGTATGTGGGGGAAAATAGTTGTACACATGAACATACCCTCAAATACATTGGACGTGTTACCACGCCTGTTTAGTCAAAGTTTAACAATCTATTGTACCATCGTCGCATCGGATGTGCTTCCAGAAAAAGTCGGACACCTGAAACGAAGTGATTGTGTTGGGATCGATTGTTTCGAAAGTCAAAAATCAGAAAAAAGGAGATGAAGTGTTAATCACCCGAGATTGGGTTCGCATTGTAAAAAATAAAGGCACTTTTGACAAGATGAATAGTGTTTACCTAACTGGACGAGAGAAATAGTTTTGTGCCAAAAATGGGACAAGTGTGTGGGATTGTGATCCCACTGCATAATATAAATTGAAAGATATGAACAGAAAAAGTGTTAAAAAAGAACTTTTTATTTGCACTGAGTAGTTCAACGAAGTGTGAGTGACAAAGAAAGAAGACGATAGTGTACGATATCGAAAAGCATTCACAAATAAAGAACACGTTAAGTGGGAATACATCATATCCAAGAAGTCAAAGTTTCTTGGAAAGGATTATTCACAGTTTCGATTTCTTTAATTGCAGGTTTCACAAGTCATCAACTATGTAAGGAAGTTAGTAGTTACCAACATGCCGTTAAACACCACTGCATTCCCATTCTTCATGGTTACTCTCTTTTAGAACTACAAAAGCAACCACTTTTGGGTGTGTGTTGGAGAACGTGTTCCAAAAAATCAAGTCGTCTTTTTCTACCAAATCTGTTGAAGTGTATTGTGTTGTTGGAGATAAGCCTTTGGAAATTTGAAGTTTGCAACAAGTGAGATACAACAGTTGTGGACTATTTTACTCAGTACTTGTATTGGTTATTTTTTTTCTAATCCTTCGTTAAAATATATCGACAATAACAACAATGATAGCCATGTTAACGCCAGTCACAACTCTTCTAAATCACACAAACCATCATCTATAAAACTCTTGGAAAAAATCATCCTTTGACATCGATTGACTCCTCGGAGACTCAAACCATTCGAACTTTGACTAATTAATTTTGTTTAACATTACCTGACAGTTTTATTATGGATATGTTTCCCAACAACACATAATGCTGTTTCAACGCCCCATTTATCTCTATCCTTACAATTGGATCACAAAGCTCATTGGGGGAAGCGGCTTTGGTCGAAATCTTTTATCCTACTTATAGTCTGAACAGGTAGTCGAAGATCAAACCACTTTCGTCCTAGATTAATACTAAACGAACAAGGATCAATCACACTATGACAAAAATGATAATCTCTTCGAAACAATTTCAACTATGTTTTATTGCTCAGTTTATCAAAGCACTGGATACACTTCACGGATGTGTCCTGATCGACTACCATGCAAACTTCTCAATCGTCCCAAATTAGATTGTTCCTACAGCAAAACGCTGTCCATCCACTTTTTCTCCCAGTTTGTTTGACATTCTGGTGGGAAACACATCTCTCGTTCCTTCGAAAGACATAATCCAACAAACAATTCGATTCTACAAGAACTTAGGGCTAGCCTATCAAATTGAACGAAGGAGCTGAATTTGATGTTTGTGTACTCTAATGTCGTCGAGTACAACTTGGTGGGAATAATACAACTCGACAGTTGGCTCCACTAGTATCATTCCTTTCAAAGTGAATTATGCCATAGTTGTTTACGATAAAGGAGAAACAAGTATCACGTTAACCGAGACTTTGTACATTCCTCATTACCTTTCTGTCAGTAAATCATATTTTGACAGTGCCAATATTAGTATCAAAGGAGATCTTGGACAAACTACTATATTCACTAAAGAAAAGTCCCTGTGAAACTGAATATTCAAAACGATTATCCAGTAAATTGTAACAGATGTATCCTGGGTATTAAGGAGTGGTTCGACAACGAGGACATGGTTTAGGAGATAGTTAATATCTTCTTTTCGAACGGTATGACTCATCTTGAAACCTATGGTGACTCAGAGGATTGCATACTTTAAATGATGCAGACTTGGCGCAAGGAAATAATTTGTTCCAAAACGTACTCATCTACCATGAAAGTCCTAACCAAGCGTTTAAGAAAGCAGGAAAAAATATGTATGTTGAATTAAACATGAAGAGAATTCCAGGGCTCGCCTAGACACCCCTATAAATTCACTCTCACATCTGGCGAAGACATTGATTTGACTTCTACTCCACATCAAGGACAAGGCAGAAAGAAACGTGCAAAGGTCTTCAAACCTCACAAACCTGCCACAGGAAAAAGACTAAGAAAGCATAAAGTAAAGAACAGCAGTCAGAGATTTTGACGTTTGTGTTCCACAAAAAAAAAAAAAAATGATGCACAGAGATCTTGCAAATGTTTCCATTTCAGAACTCGATCTGTTTGTCATGCGACCGACGATGTCGATGCAATAATCCAATGGTATAGAATTTCTTCCTTGGTCGTCTTTGACCAAATCGGGTACCTATCGAGTTTCAAATCAAAGGACAATCCAGGCGGCGATGACACGTACCATACCGAACTTACCTGGAGAATCTCATGGCGTACGGAAAAGAAACCACGAATACATATCTAGATTGGCCTCATTGGTGGTGGAAACCTGACACTGTGAATGCTTTTAATGACACTATTTTTATTGCTGTGTATGAAGATGCTCACAGATGTCGGATTTAAACGGACTGCCGAAACAAAATCAAACAACCAACGTAGTTTAGAAAATAGACAGATCGTTTGCAGACTTGGATGAGTGCTTGCAAGTACAGTATATTGTTGAATCCTTGTGGGTGTACGTTTGATAATTGAATCGAAAGTAGTACCCGTGTGTCCATTTGATGGTTAATACCAATAACGATTACAAAACAAAGTTTAGAAAAAGCCAGATTCAAGTACGTACGGATGTGTGGAAGTCTTGTTTAAAGTGGGAAACGAACATTCATTCAAACTCTTAGCAGAACGACACCCACTTATCCTCTGGCGATAAGTGGAAAGTTTTTAAACCTTTATCATTGCCCTCTGTGCTCCAAACCAAGATTCGAAGATTAAATGTTTTTCCGAAGGTCCCCCAGCTCAGCTGCGAAAACATTTGCTCTTGTGGCATAGTCAGGAATGCCAAGACTCAATGGACCTATTCGATCAAAATCCTTTCGAGTTCCAACACTTCTACGCGTCCAAGATAGAAGGTTTCGCGAGATGGCCAACGTTAGTGTACAAGACCCTTTGAACCTAGCTTTGCCCATAATAATTACTTGATATCTTACTTGGCTCTGTTTGAAGCCACACAAGTTAGGAAACAATCAGTAGCCACGGCATTTCGTACGACGATTAGGCAGGAGGATATGCTTTGTGGGGATGTTATTTCACTCCAGACCAAGACAGCGACCGAAGGACATTTTCACCCAAGAAAAACAGGCCAACTCTGTGTGGGACTCTCAGTTTGCACTAGCTCTGGTTGAATACAATGAACATCATTTTGTATGCATGAATTCGATAATACTCTGGACATCAACAGTTTGAGAGAAATGATCCTAGACAATTAAAAACATGGACCACGAAGCCTTTGGGAGATAGGTTGAAGATAAAACGTTTTTACTATTCAGAAACAGCAGTTTCACAGACCACAATGTGAACAAGAGGAAAGAGATACAGTCATGGCGTACACGATGGCCAGAGCAAGAAGAACATTTAGTCCTTCCTGATTTGCTCGCCAACTCACCTGAAAGAATCACACTCCTGAGCAGAGAACATTGTTATGGTTTCTCAAATCGATCATGCCTAAGTCAATTTGGAAAAACGACAAATGATGATGAGTCAAGAAGAATCTGGACTACAGCATGGACAATTATCTCACAAGAAAAGATTTTGAAAGAGTGGAAATAAAGATCTAAGTGGACCTATTCCCTACCTCCATTGGGACTTCATTGAAAACGACACGCATTGAAGCTTCGCATTGCAACAGAGTACAGAGACTTCCCGTTCATCAACTTATGTGGGACCAGATCTTTTCAAGGAAAAAGTCAAGTATGAAACTCATCACTTATCATTACCTTACCTCTCAAAATGAATACCTGGAACTTCATTACCTTCTGACAACAGCTCGTACTCAGCTTCTTGCAATCCATTGGATGTGGTCTAAAGACGAACTACCTCATTCGAAAAACCTAAAGACGTTCGAGTAGTTATGGTCGTCACCCACAGACAGCAGTCATCGCCCAGGGCACGAAGTGGTTAGCCGTCTACTTTCCCAACGATAATAGTGTTGAATATTTTTATTCTCATGGATTACCTCCTATGGAAGGACGATATCATCGACGTTATGAGAAGAAGACACTTTATCATCTCAATTCAGCAATAGTGTGTAGAAAAATATTGTGTGCATATTCTTCATCAAACGCAGTCTTGGATTCCCATTAGAACATCACCTGACTTGTTTTCAACGTGATTTCTCTAGCAACGATGACAAAAAAGAAAGTTGTTTTGTGAACATTATGGATATCTAGTTCTTTAGAACAGAAACAAACTTAGTGTGGCATTGATGGCAAATATGACACTGTACTAGATCTCTGGAAGCCTAGTCTTACTCCACAACGGTTGTATAACACTTGTAAATAAGTAATGTTTACATCTGTTTTGTTTGTCAGTTGTACAGCGAGAAGAAAGGGACTAGCATTAATTCCCCCCTCTCATTGGTTGGTTGAGTTTGAGTTAGCAAGGCTTATTAAAGATCAATTGATGATTTTTTTAAAAAGTAGTGTGTACTTTTTTGCCAAATAAAAACCCCCAAAAAAACCTTTGACGTTCTCATCCCTCTCATCTCATCCCTCACTCTCTCTCCTCTCTCTCTCTCTCCTCTCTCCCTCTCTCTATTTCTCTCTCTCCTCCTCTCTCTCTCTCTCTGGTTTGGCACCAGAACTTCTAACGTTAATGTAATGGTAAAATAGTCACAACCTATTGTTATCAAAATCTTACTATCTTTTCTTTCCATAGCACAGCACTAGAATCACTCTGCAATTTTCACAGACAAACAGAAGCAATTCTTTTTCTTAACAAGTACAGTAACCACCAAAGTGGATATTGGATTTTGTTACCTAGTGCTATTGAGCCAGTGAATATTTTTATTTATTATTTTAGTCGATGTCGTATCTCACTTTGAAAGTGTTTGTCTGTTTCACTACAGCGCTAGAAATATTGGCATCTTTTTCTTTTATTGATCCTCTATTTATCTCTATTCGATTTGGGTTGGTGTAAAACGATAGGAGTAAAAATTACCCTGCGCAATACATGCTTGTAATTCACTACTTAGAGTCATCGCTGTCAATATTTTTAGAAAGAAGTCAGCAAATATGTTTAACGGTTTAAATAAGTAATGAAGTTAAGGTATAATAGATTTTCATCTCTTTAAATATTTGTATGATGTCTCTGTTAACTGAAGAGTTAAGAGTTAAAGAACAAGAATAATTCATAAATCGAAATCTATTAATTAATTAAATTGTCAAAATTGTCCATTCCTCAATTAATCATTAATTATAACACATTTACTCTCACCTTTCTGCTCTGGTTTCTCAATTCTTTCACCGGCTTTTTTAAGCACATTTTTGTTTTTCTCTGTTCTCCCGCTATCATTCTTTTGATTACGAATTTAATGTTCTTTTCGTATTTTTTCTCTCATAGCCCTTGTGTATGTTCGTTTTATCATGGTTGTAAAAGGATATGAATTTTATTGTTCTGCACAAAAAAACATTTTAAGGAGTTATATGATAGATGACGAACACCAATATCCTCAGCTGTCAATGGATTGTTTTTTTTTTATGTTGGTTTATATATAATATATATATATATATATATATACTATATATATATATATATATATATATATATATTAGATGACGAAATCATCGACATAATTAGAACAACTTGAATAAAACTAGGGTGCCTAGGAATCATTGTCAATTCTTGTTTCTCATCAATTATGAGAAGAAAGAAAAAAGTACCATTTCCATTATACATCACCACGCACACAAAATCGGAATTTTCCACTTTTCGGGATAAATCCCAACTTGGATTGTAAAAATCAACCAATGCCTGTCCTATACGTGTGTTGTGAGCTATTCTCATCCATCCTGGTTTTAATATATACGATGGATAACTTAGATGTCACAACCTTACAAGGAAACCTTAGCGTTTACGGCCAAAATTCTGACTATTAGTTTGTCAATGTAAGCAACATTTAACTCTTGCTTAATTTTCACTAGGTCACCTTTCACTCATCGTATTAAATTCTAAAGCGACAAACACATCTGTAACCGAAATCAACCTGACGTTGGGGGTAAGGCCAGTCAGTGTAACTAAATCTAGGGTGGCAAAAAAACCAAAAACCATAAATTTTGTAACAAAAATGAATGAACCATACCATATTTGCCTTTTAAAAGCATTTGCATTGCAACAAACTTTTCTGCCAATATGTTTATCAATCAACCATGCGTAGCCGTTTAGTGAAAAAATTAAGCCTAAGGCCAGTAAAAAACAAATTCAGTATTACAACTTCTAAACCTTACTTACAGTGGCGTGACTACCGCCCCCGCAGCCCCCGCAATGACGGGGGGGGGGGGAGGGGACTCAAGGAGGGGTGCCCAAAAACCCTCTTTAACATTAATTAATTTGACGGGGGTCCACTCTTAATGTTGGTGGGGGAGGGGGACACAGCTTTGAAGTTATGCCACTGCCCACTAGACTAAATGTGGGGGTAATGAATAGTAAATGTGTGGGTAATTAATAGTACATGACTGGGTATTGATAGTAGATAACTGAGTACAGATCACTACAGCGGCGAGTGGATAGTAAATCAAGGGTGTGTTGGATAGTAAATGTGCGGCGTGTTGATAATAAGTGTGGGAGTAATGGATAGTACATGTCTCGTGTGTTGGTTACTCAAAACGGCCTGTTGGATAGTAAATGTCAGAATCTGTGGGTTGTCTATATCCCAACCATCCACAGAAATAAGACCCAATCTTCTTTTTCTGCGCTGGCCGCCCGTTTCTTCTAGCATGTTGAATCCTCATAGCCAGCGCAAAAGCTTTTGCTAAAACATATTGACGGCTGTCAGATCAATAGGATTGTGCGTGGTATGATGGCTAATGCGTTCTCGGGCCATGAACTTTCTTTCGGGTTACAACTGAATTCACGAATACACTTTAACAATGGTAGAATGCTTCCTTCAAAGGCATCGATACCTCCGTGATCCATAAATAATTGTGGACATTTTCCACAACAACGTCGTACAATGGACTAACATCGGATCGACAATATTTCAACATTTCTTCTTCTTGAGAAATTAAGTGTCTGAAAAGAGTTTGAGTTTCGGTACCAGGCGTAGAATGATTCTCGCTTGCTTAAATTTTCATTTTTCAATTTTAGGGTGGTGATGTATGCTGTTGGTGATATAAATTCCTTTTGGTTGTAGCAAACCAAAGACTGACAGAGAGAAAGTAAAATTTATCTGTTCAAGATTGAAAACGGTAAAACTTTAGTGTCTAAAATCTTCTATACGACCTAAAACAGGATGGAGAGGAAAGGAAGCTTAGCACTCGTAAATGTTAGTTGTTTGTAGCTTATTAAGAAAATAATTTTCTGTCTATTGGTAAAAATGCGAAGGATATTTCGGTGCTTACCCACCACTATAACTGTTTTCAAAGCATACATATGATTTAAGGTTAAGTAATTTTGTAAAAGACAATTTTACATATATAATCCTTTTCCACAGCCGCTTAGATCACTTGGAATAAGAGGTACTACTCAAATGAATTGCTAAATGAAACAGCAACAAAATCCCTCCATTTATAATTGGCCATATTGTGTGATGGTATGATTGTGGGGTATATCGTGCGCAAGTAATGCGATTGTTTGGAATGTTTGATGCATCACTGAGGGAGTAAAAAATAAAAACGGAAAAATAAAACAAAAACAAAAAAAACAAAAAACAATAAAAAAAAAAAAAAAAAAAAAAAAAAAACACAGAAAAAGAAAAACAACAACCAAAAAAAACCAACAAAAATAAAAACAACACAAACAGTAGATTTGGGTTCTCTATGGTAAAACAAAACTTATGAAATGGAATGATTGAACGGAGAAGTACTAAAAGGAATATTTTTACTTGCCCTAGTTACAACGGGTGTCCAACAAAAGAAGACGGTGTGTACAGATAATCGATGCATTCTCTTATCGAAGAACGCGTAAATGTGGGGTAAACGTCGACTTCAAGAAGTGAAAATGATCTGGAAAGGATTATCCACCTAGTTTTGGAATTCTTGGGATTGCAAGCTTCACAAGTCTGATCTTATGCTGGCACCGCCTAGCCCCATCCCAACATATATAGAGGTTAGGGCCTGGAGTCAAATTCAGCATTGGTTTTGAGCTATCTAAAACCTATAAGTAAAAAGAATAAATAATATCAATTATAAAAAAAATAAGAGTGTCTAAATTGCTTGTGTTTTATGGATTTGGTGTGTGGTGTAGGTCTGCTATATTCTCTCTCAATCTCTCGGGTTAAGTTTATTTCTAATAATGGTTGAGAATAAATTTTGGAATGGATTAAAAATTGTGATTACACGGAACGTAATTGAAAACAGTATCGGATTACTCGGGTTCTGTGTTGTATGTACAGCTGGTTGCTTGGAAAGGGCTTGAAATTAGTTTTTTGCAGAGAAACTTTACATTCTTTCGTTTTCGAAAGAAGGCTTTTAGTAGACATTTTGTGATATTTTTTACCCCCCCCCCCCCAAAAAAAGGTGAGTTTTTCCTACTTGATGCGATTTGTTAAACAGGAAATGTGTGTTTTTTGAAATTTCTTAAGGAAAACATACCAAAAAAAAAGTGCCTTGATATTTTTTACATTAAAAGTAGGAATACAATATTCCTCTCTCTCTCGTAATGTCAGTTCTCTCTTCTGTTTCACACACAGACACACACATACACTTAAGGTTCTTATAAAATGATTTAAATTTGAAATCATAATGGTATCTGTTTTCCCGTTTTTAAGATACCTATCCAAAAATTTTGGCAGTAGTCGCAATGATAACGTGAAATGTTACTTTTGTAATTTTTTCAAAAACTTGCACCCCTAAAAAATTTTTAGAACGATTTTTTCTTCAGTAGGTAAATTTCATGGATTATATAAAATCTTAGCTTAGTTGTGCTTGTGCCATGTCAGATATCTTGGCTTTGTCTTATTTTGGCACTGAAAATGTGTAACGAAAACTGAAGAATATTCAACTCTACAGGAAGAAAAAATAAGACAGATCTCATTCAGTGGTGGCCACATTTCTTCAGAAAGAGGATAAGAGAAGTCCTGGTTTGTTTGCATGGATACCAGGTGGATGTACACAAAATGTTTTTGGTGACGGGGTTCTTGTTGTCGATCAGAGAAAGTGTCAGAGTTCTGTTAAACAATTATTGATCCTCAAAGGGGTCGAAATGCCGAGAAGCCAGCCGCCTTGAGGACGGGCCGCACTCGTACTTTAGTCATGGGCCCAACTACACGTGGCATATAGATTCTAATGATAAACTAAAACCCTATGGAATAATTCAATTAATGGGATGCGTTTGAGGTGCCGTTATTTGCTGTGTGGATTCGGCAACTGGACAGTTTTATACCCACGATAAACTCAGGAAAAAAACAACATTAAAAACTATTATAACTGCTATTGCTACTAATTGTATTCATTTTTTTGTTGTTTGTCATTTTGCTTATATTTTATTACTTTAGCATCCTTTACGACGCTTCATTCAGCCGTATGAATACAAGTTTTTTGGGGTTGCTTGGTTACGTAGCTAATTTATAGAACAGGGATTCTCCTGCAGCGGGCATAATAAATAACGTCCATCATCAATCAAATAATTCAACCAATGGTATCCCTATTTTAAGGTTATTGAACATTCCCCAGCATTGTCTACAATAGTTACCAAAATGGACATATGTACTTCTGAGTGGAAGGTCAATATTCAAAGTACAGCGATGAAGTTGTTATTAGACATAAAAAATGACATAGATTTTAATGCATTCATGGGACTGATTGAAAGTGATTGGCAGATTCATCACATCACTGTCCAGACTTGTGAGTAACCAATTTTCGTCCTCTTGAACCTATTTTCGTGAATTTATAACATGCTAAGCTAATACAATGTAGACGCATTAGGTTATAGAAGTCCATGTGAATCCGTTTTGGTTTGTCCCACGACACATACACACACACGTTTGTAAAATAATGATCAGCTATATTTGGTATCCATGTAAGTATTCTAGAAATTCTTATCAGTTAAAAAAAATTGCTTATCAACCTGATCCCAACCCACCCACCCCCAGTCAAATATGGTGTTTGTAGTGGGTTTAACGGCCATTTTTCATCACATGATCGGGGAGGCTTTATTAAACATGGCGGCCAGTTGTTAATCTGGTGGAGGAAGAACCCGGGAAAAACCCGGGTAAGAACCACGGCAACAACGGAAGCTTACTGGCAAGCTTTTCTCAACATATCCACCATTGGCCGAGCCAGAGACTTCGAACCCACACAGACAGAGGTTGAGATGGCCTAGTGATCGGTAAAGAGGCGAGCGCCTTAGACCTACTCGGACACCCGGTTGGCCCCTCAAATATGTGGACATCAGTGTAAAAAATAAATACACAGACACACAGAAGAAAGTAGATAGAAATTGAGACTAATGGTTGATGTAAAATGCTGTTGGTGTAAAAAGTTAAGTATTTTCACCTCAGGGAAATAATCACAGCAAGCCTAATTATTTTGTTTATTATTAACACACATCTTATAGCATTATTGTAATTAGAATTACAACAAAACATTGAAATATTATACCTGTAAAGAAATATAAACAATTGGTATGACAAATTCAAGTATTTACTGTTCTAATTCTGTACTTGTATAGAAAACTATTTGTTTTCGCCATTTTCTGCATCCCAGGCAAATAAATTTGTTAATTGGAAATTGCCATTAAATTTTATAATAAAAACTGAAGTGATAGATGTTTATATATTATCATACATTTGGCCATGGATAGTTGACATGGGGTACTCAACTTAAAAAACAAATAATTTCCTTAACTGAATTGGGGAAATTGAACTTGTAAGTAGCTTGGGATTAAAATGGAAGGTGCAGTTATTTGAAATGGCAGGTGGAGTGTGTTATGAAAACCTGTCACAGAGTTCATGTGTGTGTTGCGAGAGTGCTTGTAGAGAATTTTGTGCAGACTTTGGGCATGACAAATTTACTTGAGTGGTACTGGCTTGGGTCTGCAGAGGGTCATTTTGAACATTTTTTTTTTTTTTTTTTTTTTTATGACCCCCCCCCCAGAGGTCTGTGAAAGTACTGCAGAAGATATCTAGGGGGATGCAGAGTGTGCCACATTTGAAACGCGTTGACATTGGACAGAATGTTACTCATTTGTTGCTTATGTTTGAGTACTTCAGGGCCTTGGTGTAGGGTTTTATTGAAAGCTCAATGGACCGTGGTCAGACAGAGACATAATGTGCCTAGCAGGGTGAAGGTTGGCATCTGTCACGTGCATTCTAAGCTGTGGCACGAAGAGACTCGTGGGGGCAGTATTATCTATGCAGAAATGTTGCCATAGGTCAGGCAGTTAAAAATACTAAATTGCCTCAGCCCACAACACTGTACCCCAACATAAATGTCCTAAATACATCAAAAATGGGGGTGGTGATGGGTCAGATGAAACTGTGGACTCGGCTTCTGATAGTGTCTTCCACTTCATATGGGTCGTTCAAATATTATTGGGTCAATGTTTTCAATGTCTTCTTCCAGGTAATCTTATCTGATATGGTAAACTTAACGAAAATTCTCCATATTTTGCCATTTCGGATAACGAGCAGTGCGTTGGTGATTAAATTACCATACCATTTTGTTGACCGGATGATCACTGACCTTGACGTAGCGAGTTTGCAAACGTTTGCATCCTGTTTATTCACCCTTGTAGTTTTACAAATAATTATTTGTTGATACAAAAATTACAGCTATGGGTTTTGTCTTTTCGAATTCAGTTCTTTTCAAATTTATTTGCCAAAATTGTTAACATATTTGTTTTCTTTTGAAGGCAAATATTCTATACGTGTGTTTATGCCTTCTTTTGCAGTGTTTATCCTTATGGTTTTGACACGTGACTTTATTTATCGAAGCAGGTATTTTTAGAAAAGTAGTTCTGCTCACAGTTTATAAAGAAAAATGTAAACGCAGCCCAAGCTGATCACTGTGGTGGGACATTCGGCCCAATGGAAATTCCTAGTTACTTTTACCCCGTAATGCTATTGCAATTATTAAATCATTTCGCGCGCAAAATTTTAGACTTAATCTCGCAGGCGCCATATTTTGGAAAAAAATGTCCATTCTTAGTAGTTTATTGCGTTGGGAGGAGGTTAGCCACAAGTGAGTATTTTAAATGATTTATACATTGATTTAGAAAAGTATGCTGCCATTAGAACGTATTGGAATGTCAATGCAAAGTTTTGGTAATGAGAATCTTAAATTTCGGATAGTAACCATTGCATCTTCAGGGTCTGTCCTATGTTGCACGTGCCTTTACAATTTGAATATGGAAATCACATTTGCTCGTCTTCGAACTGTATTAAACAAACTCTGCAATTTAAAGACGAACATTGTGCATGTATATAATATAGACAGGGCCGGCGCAAGGGTATTTGGAGCCCTAGGCGACCCTTCAGCCTTCCGCCATCACCCCCCCCCCCCCCCCACACACACACACAAAAAACTTTAGAAAATGAATATTGTACATTTTCTTCTTTTCTTGTGTTTCTTCTGTCTATTTTTAGACGCCTATTATCTTCTAATTTACGCTATTTCTCTTTCTTTTTTAATTAGTCTTTTTGCCGCCTCCCCCCCCCCCCCCCTCCAATTTAGCCGCAGTAGGCGACCATCTAGTTTGCCTGGCTGTTAAACCGGCCCCGAATAAAGATTTTTAAAAGAGTTATTTAGTTACATTTCCCATGTACGCAACACCAGATGACGCTGGTAGAATTCCCAGGAGCAATTTCAAAAAGCACACCCTCTCCCAAAATAAATGAACACCATAAATTTAAAATTACTTGCATTGCGGGGGGCTTTGGAGCAACTGCTGCATTTGCACCACCTTTAATCTGTTCTTGCATTCATGGAAGTATGTATAATGCAAGGGCGGATTTGAGGAAAAGTCGGGGCCCCTCCCAATTTCTCTAACAAAACGAGTG
>JAQPZY010001361.1:0-47500 GCA_029931535.1 Margaritifera margaritifera
GTCGTGTCGACCAATTAGGGATGAGAGAAGCTAAATCTACCGGTGGGAGGGGCTAACCCTTTAGGCAGGAAAATGCGTCGTTCTTATTCGTAAACGCACAGAGAAACATTAGTGCGCTGCTAATTCTCTAGGGGGTAAGACGTATTGTCTGAAGTAGAGCGGAAAGCTTATGTTGAGGAGAGAACTCTAGCTACAAGCCACTACTTAACTCGTAAAAAGAAGGGATTTTGAACTGGGTAAAACAAGCTTCTAAAAGGAAGCCCCCAGGGTGCCCGTGAGAGTCGGCGCTGAGAGATTCCCAGGGTGTACGCTGCGACGACACCGAGAGAATAAGAAGGAAGGAGTAGGGAGGAGGACAGAAGGGAGAAAGGCCGAAGGAAGCCATATAAACTCCCTGTGTGCACATAAGAGGCACAGTGTACAAAAGGAGGAAGAGGAAGGAAGGAGGAAGGAAGAGAAATTAGAACAGATGAGTACTCAGGAAGGACAACTCACTGAGAGACCCTCTCACAGTAGGACATTAACTTCCATATGACGAATTAAAGTGTAAAGGGCATTTGGTTAACCCGGCCAATTATTGTATCAAGATATATTGAACTGAAGTTTACGTCCAAGTTATTATTGAAAATTTTAAATTGAAGATTTATGTCCATGAAATTATTGAATTGATTCTTATATTTGATAAAATTGTTATCTATTCAACCTTGAGTTGTTATATGTATTTAGAGAATCGGCATTGCTGACTGGGGGCTCGTGAGTCGTTAAATTTTAAGGCACACCTTCTGCAGTATTATTTATAATACCGTAGCGGATCTACTGTATTACATATAATACGGTAGCGGGGTTGTGACACTGTGTAAAGACAAGAAAGAGGAGCCCAGGAAAGTATCTCAGAGAAAGTGATCAAGAATTCACAGCCTTAGTTCAGGAAGATGTGTGTTTGCATTTAGTAGCGTTTTATGGTACCTCAGCACAATGGTGGCTATATGGTGTCAACTAAAGGTAAAGTTCGAAAAATGTGAAACTAAATTGCACAAAAATTAGGAAGATAAACCCTTCCAAATAAACGCAAACATGAAGTACAATAAAATGATGTTTACGTGGAGAAAAAAAACCCTCGGGATATGTATCTGGATACATATCGTGTCGAAACTTACGTATCGTGATATGTAGCGATGCGTATCTCTACAATTTAATTGCAGATCAAGTGTATGATACGGTGAAATTTGTATGCGCAGATGTAACGGATATTTTTTTTTTTCTTTCATGTGATAGCTCGAAGATTTTAATCTACAAGAATATCCTGACATAGTTTTGGTACACTTGTGTCATAATTATTTATTAGAAATACGTCTACAGTCTTACTGTATCATACACCATCATACATCTTCTTCTAGCCACAAGTTCTATTCTTTTAACTCTTGTTGTTTTTCTTCGTTCGTCCTCGCGTAAGCAAAGGCATGCTCATGAGTGTCCTCAATGATATGCTGTTATACTGTATTTATTCCGGATAAGGATGAAATTTGTCTTACCTATCTGTTAATTGCCTTCAGTTCCGAACGCACGTTTGATGTCGTTTATTTTACTCTGCTTTCTCAAGTGGGGATGCTGCTATTCCGAAGTTGTCTCAAATGCGGGGTTTTTTTTCTGTCTTTGAGATACACGCACATGTAGATAAAAGGACTGCATTCTAGCCTACTGTTTCCATTTTTATATAGTTTAAGAATTATGGAACCTGTCTTAAGAGTTCACCTCCGGGAATCTAAAAAATAGTTTCTAAAGACAGGTGGCCCCTTATCACAGGTTTTGTTTAGAGTGGGTGTACCAGAACTCGTGATCATATATGCATATTGCATTTCGTCTAAAAGTGAAAAAAGCAAGATACAATGAATTTAATTTAAGAACTGAACTTCATATTTTACAGGATTCATGAAGTCATAAAGGTTGAACACTGATTTAACTGCATGAACGGCCATAGAAACAAAGGCTGTTCATACATAGAGTATAATCGATTTTCAAGCTTCCTGACTTCATGAATCCTGTAAAATATGATGTTAACTTCTTATAATTGCAAATAGTTATAAAAATAATATCGACTATTAAGAAATAAATAACAGAACTATATTTTGACCATTGTTTACAAATATTGACAAAGCACGCGCGATGGCGCATGAATACATAAGTTGTTCCTTTCTGGTGTTATAAACTAATAACTTATATTTTTCTGCGTCACATGATACAATTTTAACCAGTTTAAAGGCTTGTTACAAAAGTTTGGCAAAAATGTGTAATCATATGATATTTTTCGAGCCCAAACATTGTTCCATCGTTATAAATTACGACAGTGATAATCACATGACCAGTTACTAAAAACCAATCACCTTCCACTCTCTAAAAAATCCTGAACAATGGCGGAAATTGAACCACAGCTCGCGGTACCGGAAATTTCTTAATCCATCACTTCGTCGTAAAACTGTTATCAGTTACAAAATATGCTACTAGGTACTTTAAATGTACCCTTCCGAGTCAGAGATGTTAAAATGATACATATACGTACCCTACGGAATTGTACGGTACGTCAGAGATGTTAAAATGACACATATGCGTACCCTCCGAAACTATATAGCAACAAGTTTGTAATACGACGTCAAGCAAAAGTGTCCATTACAGCAATTGACTTCGTCTGTGAAAACGTTCATTTTTAAACCAGAGTTCATCGTAACGAAACGAATAATTCGTCTATGGAATGTAACAAAAGAAAAAGTAAATCTTCCACTTTTTAGGTTTAAAGAGTCTGGATTTATCTTTACAATTAAAATGTTAGACAATGTTGAGATACCATGAGCACTGGTATACACCAGCACTGATTCACCAACTCTGTAGTATTAAATGTAGAATAAACATTTGTGATCTCCTCGCAGAAGTGGTATCTTACACTTTTTTATTTATTTATTTTTTTCCACAGGTTTTACTGTACGCACGTCTTAGTATATCAGCGTAACTTAATCTATCTTTATTCTTTGAAGTTTTTCAAAAATCATAAAAGACTGATTTCTCTAACTGATTTAAATATGGACGATCGGTGCAAGCGAGCATTCAAACATGTTCATATACTTTGTACACGAATATGTTATCTTCAAAGGTATGGTTCACACTAGTGCTGTTTCAATAATTGATCTGGCATCGTTTTCACTCTGTGATAGGTTCTGATCGAAATCCAGTTCCGCATGATTCCCACGGTTGTCAACTTTGGGCTATTTTTTGACGGAGTAAGTGACCTATCATTCACCCGGAAGTACTTGCAAATTGCGTGTACATACATAGGAAAATATTGTCTACTCCTTTTTATTTTATTTTATTGCATTAATCTGGGACTTAAAAGTCCTGTCCTCAAGGTTATAAAAACATTCGCACACTCAGATTCAACTAAATAGTATTACGTCTGATTGGATAATATCCTACAGCACTGACCAATCAGACGTCAGGACTTGAGCCTAGTCTTAACTGGCCTCAGTTTCTCAAAATTTCTCAAAATGTCTTTTTTAAGGTTGAGATTTTGGATTTTCTTGCTTATGCTATTTCTGACAATGCTGGGATTTAGTTAGTAGATAGATCTAGATTTAGGGGTAGATAAGGGATGATAAATAATTCCTTATCTTAAACATTTTACACAACTAAGTCCTGTTAATCTTGAAAAATGAATTTAGGATTTCCTCAAATTTGAGGTAATCCTCAATTTTTCCTCAAAGATAAAACAATGCTAATTTCAGGAAAATGCAGGGCATTATGACTGTTTTAGTCTTTATTGCTTGTATAATGTTCAGTGAAAAAACCTCATTCTTCCCCCAAAAGCAATAAGAAAGATGTTGAAAAATCTAATTCGAGGAAGAAAATTTCAGATGTTTAGTGAAGCCGAGACCATGACATGAAAGTTATACCTTGTTATAATGACTCAGTAATTTTTATTTAGAGTTCTTTGAAAGTATGACATATCATCACATCCAGTAGGACTAAAAGATAGAAAGAAATAAAGAAAAAAAGAAAGAAAGAAAGAAAAAAAATAAGAAAAAAACCCCACTAAAACAAAATTCCTTAAATTTAGCAAGACGTCATATGGAAAAAAAATATCACTTTTTAATCAATAGTGGTCAATTTGAAGAAACTGATAATCGATCATTAAGTTTGTACTATTGGTGTGACTATTAATCAGAATAATACGAGACTGGTCGGTCGAGTCAAACAACCAAGCATTTGATTACGACTTTACAAAATCTATTACAAAACGATTACAGGTCTACTCTTGTAAAAAAGAATTTATACCTTTTCGTTTTCACCATTTTTCTGTAACGGAATCAATGTACCCAAGAAAAATAATATATTAATTTCATTACAACCAGCAAACATGTGTAAAACGAAGACTAAGAATACGAAAGAAAGACAATAATGTGACCAAATTCGTATGAAACATATTGAAATTGTTGTCAACGGATTAAAATTGATGCTTCATAGGTACTGATGAAAACATCATCGATCTTAACATTTCATCTGATTCCAAACATTAGTAAGTGTTTCAGCTATTAGTTTTCATCTATTCCTAACACTGGTTTTTATCTATTTCGAACACTAGTTTTTACCTATTCCCAACACTAGTTTTTATCTATTCCTAACACTAGTTTTAAACTGTTTCAAACATTGGTTTTTATCTATTCCTAGAACTCGTTTTCATCTATTCCAAACACTAGTTTTTATCAATTCCTAGCACTCGTTTTTAACTATTACCAACACTAGTTTTTATCTATTCACAAAACTAGTTTTTATCTAATCCAAACACTAGTTATTACTTATTCCAAACACTAGTTTTTATCCTTTCCAAACACCAGTTTTGATCTAATCCTAACTCTAGTTTTTATCTATTCCAAACAATAGTTCTTACCTATTCCAAACAATAATTCTTATCTATTCCAGACAATAGTTCTTAT
The DNA here is from genome assembly GCA_029931535.1 of Margaritifera margaritifera. Lineage (NCBI taxonomy): Eukaryota > Metazoa > Mollusca > Bivalvia > Unionida > Margaritiferidae > Margaritifera > Margaritifera margaritifera. The sequence goes on from JAQPZY010001361.1 coordinate 4,980, forward strand.
CTATTCCAGACAATAGTTTTTATCTATTCCAAACAATAGTTTTTATCTATTCCAAACAATAGTTTTTATCTATTCCAAACAATAGTTCTTATCTATTCCAGACAGTAGTTTTTATCTATTCCAGACAGTAGTTTTTATCTATTCCAGACAGTAGTTTTTATCTATTCCAGACACTAGTTCTTATCTATTCCAGACACTAGTTCTTATATATTCCAGACAATAGTTCTTATCTATTCCAAACAATAGTTCTTATCTATTCTTAACAATAGTTCTTATATATTCCAGACACTAGTTCTTATCTATTCCAGACACCGGTTATTATCTATTCCAAACAATAGTTCTTATCTATTCCAGACACTAGTTCTTATCTATTCCAGACAATAGTTCTTATCTATTCCAAACAATAGTTTTTATCTATTCCAGACAATAGTTCTTATCTATTCAAGACACTAGTTCTTCTCTATTCCAGCCAATAGTTTTTGTCTATTCCAGACACTAGTTCTTATATATTCCAGACAATAGTTCTTATCTATTCCAAACAATAGTTCTTATCTATTCCAGACACTAGTTCTTATCTATTCTTAACAATAGTTCCTATCTATTCCAGACACTAGTTCTTATCTATTCCAGACACCGGTTATTATCTATTCCAAACAATAGTTTTTATCTATTCCAGACACTAGTTCTTATCTATTCCAGACACTAGTTCTTATCTATTCCAGACACTAGTTTTTATCTATTCCAGGCACTAGTTTTTATCTATTCCAGACACTAGTTTTTATCTATTCCAGACACTAGTTTTTATCTATTCAAGACACTAGTTCTTCTCTATTCCAGCCAATAGTTTTTATCCATTCCAGACACTAGTTCTTATCTATTCCAGACACTAGTTCTTATATATTCCAGACAATAGTTCTTATCTATTCCAAACAATAGTTCTTAACTATTCCAGACAATAGTTCTTATCTATTCTTAACAATAGTTCTTATCTATTCCAGACACTAGTTCTTATCTATTCCAGACACCGGTTATTATCTATTCCAAACAATAGTTCTTATCTATTCCAGACACTAGTTCTTATCTATTCCAGACACCGGTTATTATCTATTCCAAACAATAGTTCTTATCTATTCCAGACACTAGTTCTTATCTATTCCAGACACTAGTTCTTATCTATTCCAGACACTAGTTTTTATCTATTCCAGACACTAGTTTTTATCTATTCCAGACTAGTTTTTATCTATTCCAGACACTAGTTTTTATGTATTCCCAACACTAGGTTTTTTTCTAATTCCAACACTAATTCAAACTGACCTTCCAGCTACTACATGAATAAAGCTCACACAGCTGCAAAAAACGTAGCCCAAGATATGCCGCTGCATAATGTGCATGCAGATTAGAGTCTATGTTGTTCGTTCTTCTTAGACTTTAAGCAAACAGGATAGACTCTGATCTGCTTGTGCGATTAACTTACAAAAATCTGTCTTATGCGGATAGCAGTTGAATCTACATGCCCATTACACGAGCTAATAATGGCAAACGCAGAATAGTCTACAATCATTGCTGGGGACATATTAAACATATTAAAGATTAAAACTAACAAGGGGCTTGAAAAACAAAGAATTATTTCTACGCATTGAAAGATAAATCAAATAATAAGTAGATATATAAACCAAATAAAACTGGATTAAAAGAGTACAGACTTTAACTTTCAGAAACGAGTTTATCAACATGAAATATATGTGGTATTTTTGAAAATAGTCAAATTTACACTGAAATGTCAAGGCAACTGTTGAACTCTGACTATAATAGTGATAAAAGTTAGTTAAATTGTAATGTAGTACACACGCACGCACGCACACACACACACACACATATATATATACATACACACATATATATATATATATTATATATACACATAAATATATATATACACATATATACGCGCACACACACATATATCTATATACATGCATACACTCATATATATAAATATATATATATATATACATACATGCACACACATAAATACATATATACACATATATACGCGCACACACATATATATATATATATACATACATACAAACATACACACACATATATACATACATACATACATACATACATACATACATACATACATACATACATACATACATACATACATACATACATACATACATACATACATACACACACACATATATATATATATATATATATATATATATATATATATATATATATATATATATATATATATATATATATATATCCACTCTGAGTAAAAGCATATCATATTCAGTCGATTGTGTATCACAATAAATTGTAATAAAATGTATTGTGAAATAATGTTTGGAACTATTAGGGTTCTATTGGGACAAAATGTTGCTTATTTCCTTTCGTCAGGTTTCCAATCAGGTTTTTCAAATGAGTATGCATTGAAAATATTTTTAAACAGACTAACCATTAAAAGCAAAGGGTTTGTTCAGAGACATCCTGTTGAACAAGAAAATAAGATGTATGTCTACACAAGTTTCGAAAATTCAATAACTTACATTTTGACCCGACAATCAAAAGCAGAATCGATAAGATCTTTGTATATCCAGTAATCCACATCTCAGTTTTAATCCAGACTGAATTATATTCTAGTTCCCTTGTTGTTTCAGTATTGGTTTTCAAAGTTACATCAATATCAAGTTTCACTAGTGCTTGTCGCCATATGTAAGACTGCTAGATGCGCATGCTCCGAACAGGAGGAGGGGGAGAGGTGCTAGAGGCCCAGCTGTTTATTGATATAGGTGACATATTTATTGAAGGTGATTGATCGATTTGACTGTTCCTTCAATTACACATTATACCGCAAGCAATTTAACTTTTAATGTATTCACTCGCTGCCTCTGGTACTCTAATGCGGAAAACATCTATATGTACTCTATACGTAGCAAAATAACCTTGGGTAGATAGGGTTTCGGCAATCAGTTTCAAAGATTGGCACAAAACGTTTCCATAAATAGTCGAACCGAATATTTGAAATGTTGAGCATAAATTAACGAGTTATGTTGCTTTTCTTCAGTTTAAGATGTTTCGTTCGCCTGTTTGACGCAAACAGTATGTCATGCTATCCCATAAGGTTGGTGTGTTGATGTTTACTAGTTTTTCCAACGTTCTTTTTGTAATTTATTTTTCGGTTGCAATAACAGTATACATTTTATACGCAAATCTGATATAGCTTATTTGGTTTTTATTCTCCGTGTTGTTGTTGTTGCTGTTGTTGTCATCGGCATTTTTGCGCTGGTACTGTTGGTGTAAGCAGACATACATATATATATCATATCTGTGATATATATATATATATATATATATATATATATATATATATATATATATATATATATATATATATATATCTGGTGTAAGTGATGACCGACACAAAATCGGATTATATATAATATCGATGTGAAGATTATTTTATTTACTTAGTTTTCTTTTTCCTGTTACCTATTTGTTTCTTTCTTTCTTTCTTTCTTTCTTTTTGTTGTTGACTGATATGGACCAATATATTGTAGAATGCACCTGTAGTGAAACCAGTGTGTGCAACGAGATACACCTACAATTCCGTGTTCTGAGTCGGCGTTCGCTGGGATTGGAGACCAAAGTTTTCCCGCGGAAGTGCCTGGGGACAAGTCGAATATTTGTACACTTTCCTAGTGTACAAATACTTCCGCATCGCGAAGAAGATACATACATGATTAAATGAACCATGAGCTGACAACTTTAGGCGGATGATTCATTATACATGCATATATAATTATGTAATATATGCATCATGTAGCTTTGAATTATGACGAAACTACTTATTAACTGTATACACAAAATAAAGAAATACAGTCATTAGAAATTGCATAAATGTATATCACGGTAAAAAAGCATGCGTATTATTCCTATAATGGAACAACAATGCAAAATTGAAATTCATTGGATCTCTCTCTCTCTCTCTCTCTCTCTCTCTCTCTCTCTCTCTCTCTATATATATATATATATATATATATATATATATATATATATATTTCCTTATAGTTTCGTATTTTGACCCCCCCCCCCCAATTTTTAATGTATAAGGCATGAGCCTAATTAGCATAAGCCTTGTGTTTATAAATTCACACAGAAGCTAAATCTGTAATATGGTTTACATTTACTTTTAGTTAGGATTGAAAATGGGTTGGCTTGTTTGGTGACTGCATATCACAGTTAGACTAGCATTGGAGATCAAATGCGTAACTTGGGCTGCAAATGAACAGCCGACTTGGCTTACGTGTTGACGTATGTCTGCTATAGCGGTAAGTATCTCAAAATCGAGACGGTTAATGGGTGATGAGAAGTATGTTCATATATTATAATACCAGTGAACTTTAATCATGCATAAGGCACATACTGATTCTTTGAGCCTTTTTGTCACAGGAAAATATTCAAAATAGCTCTTTTCTGTCAAAAATCAATGTAAAAAAAGAGGGGTTGGTGCTTTGCATACAAATATTTGGCTAGTTTTTATTTGTATCTTTAATGTAAATTTACTCTCATTTTTTTGCAATAAGTCATTGTCGGATGAAAATTCACCAAAACAACAGTACAGTGAGACTGAAATTATAATTAAAATCGAAATGTACAAAAATGAATGTATGCTCTTTTTAACCCCATCTTAAAGGGATACAACTCCTTTAGTAAAGTTACACTAACAAAGAATAAATACGGAATTATCTTTCATGGGATATTCCCAAACGTTACTAATTTGACCTTCACGATTTGACAAATCTTCATTTGTGTTTATATTCACACCAGAATATCTCTGAGAGAGAGAGAGAGAGAGAGAGAGAGAGAGAGAGAGAGAGAGAGAGAGAGAGAGAGAGAGAGAGCATAAATATAATCAAACAGGTTAGAGTTATAATTCGTTCCAAGTAGGAATCGAACCCATCAACCTGCGCCGGAAGTAACATCACCCATCGCCTAGTTGTAATCCACTGGACCATGCGCTCATCCACATAAAAGTTGAAACAAGGGTAAACTTTAATAAACTTAAGCGCAAATTTACGTAAAGTGTGCAGTGGAATTTTATAAGAGTTACATATACTGGGTTATCGGGTAAGGAAGATTCAGAATTACACATACCTCTTTAATGGTATAACATTTTTAATGGTATATGCAAACTTCTTTAATGGTATATATACATACTTCTTTAATGGTATATAAACATACCTCTATAATGGTATATACACATACTTCTTTAATGGTATATACACGTACCTTTTCAATGGTATATGCATACTTCTTTAATGGTATATACACATACTTCTATAATGGTATATACACATACTTCTTTAATGGTATATACATATACTTCTATAATGGTATATACACATACTTCTTTAATGGTATATGCACATACTTCTTTAATGGTATATGCACATACCTTTTTACGGTATATACACATACCTCTTTAATGGTATATACACATACTCCTTTAATGGTATAAACACATACTTCTTTAACGGTATATACACATACTTCTTTAACGGTATATACACATACTTCTTTAATGGTATATACACATACCTTTTTACGGTATATACACATACTTCTTTAACGGTATATACACACTTCTTTAACGGTATATGCACATACTTCTTTATTGGTATATACACATACCTCTTTAATGGTATATACACATACCTCTTTAATGGTATATACACATACCTCTTTAATGGTATATACATATACTCCTTTAATGGTGTGTACACATACTTCTTTAATAGTATATACACATACTTCTTTAATGGTGTGTACACATACCTTTTTAATGGTATAGACACATACCTTTTTAATGGTATAGACACATACCTTTTTAATGGTATATACACATACCTTTTTAATGGTGTATGCACATACCTCTTTAATAGTATATACACATACCATTTTAATGGTATATACACATACCTTTTTAATGGTATAGACACATACATTTTTAATGGTATAGAAATATACGTCTTTAATGGTATATACACATGCTTCTTAATTGGTGTATACACATACCTCTTTACTGGTATATACACATACCTTTTTAATGGTATTGACACATACTTCTTTAATGGTATATACACATACTTCTTAATTGGTGTATACACATACCTCTTTAATGGTATAGACACATACCTCTTTAATGGTATTTTACACATACCTTTTTAAAGGTATAGACACATCACTCTTTAATGGTGTATACACATACTTCCTAATTGGTGTATACACATACCTCTTTAATGGTATAGACACATACCTCTTTAATGGTATAGACACATACCTCTTTAATGGTATAGACACATACCTCTTTAATGGTATAGACACATACCTCCTTAATGGTATAGACACATACCTCTTTAATGATATAGACACATACCTCTTTAATGGTATAGACACATACCTCTTTAATGGTATAGACACATACCTCTTTAATGGTATAGACACATACCTCTTTAATGGTATAGACACATACCTCTTTAATGATATAAATACACATACCTTTTTAATTGTATATACACATACCATTTTAATGGTATATAAACATATCATTTTAATGGTATATATCCATACCATTTTAATGGTATATAAATATATCATTTTAATGCTATATACATATACCTTTTTAATGGTATATACACATACCTTTTTAATGGTATATACATATACCTTTTTAATGGTATATACACATACCTTTTTAATGGTATATACACATACCTTTTTAATGGTATATACACATACCTTTTTAATGGTATAGACACATACCTTTTTAATGGTATATGCGCACACCTCTAAGGGTATATACACATGCACCTTTTAATGGTATATACACATACTTCTTAAATGGTATATACACATACCTTTTTAATGGAACATACACATACTTCTTAATGGTATATACACATACCTTTTTAATGATATATGCACACACCTCTAAGGGTATATACACATACCTTTTTAATGGTATATACACATACGTCTTTAATGGTATAGACACATACCTTTTTAATGGTATATGCACACACCTCTAAGGGTATATAAACATACCCTTTTAATGCTATATACACATACTTCTTAAATGGTATATACACATACGTCTTTAATGGTATATACACATACCCTTTTAATGCTATATACACATACCTTTTTAATGGTATATACACATACGTCTTTAATGGTATAGACACATACCTTTTTAATGATATATACACATACCTCTTTAATGGTACTGACACATACCTTTTTAATGGTATATGCACACACCTCTAAGGGTATATACACATACCTTTTTAATGGTATAGACACATACCATTTTAATGGTATAGACACATACCTTTTTAATGGTATATGCACACACCTCTAAGGGTATATAAACATACCCTTTTAATGCTTTATACACATACTTCTTAAATGGTATATACACATACCTTTTTAATGGAACATACACATATTTCTTAATGGTATATGCACATACCCTTTTAATGGTATATACACATACTTCTTAAATGGTATGTACATATACCTTTTTAAGGGAACATACACATACTTCTTAATGGTATATGCACATACCTTTTTAATGGTATATACACATACTTCTTAAATGGTATATACACATACCTTTTTAATGGAACATACACATATTTCTTAATGGTATATGCACATACCTTTTTAATGGTATATGCACATACTTCTTAAATGGTATATACATATACCTTTTTAAGGGAACATACGCATACTTCTTAATGGTATATGCACATACCTTTTTAATGGTATATACACATACTTCTTAAATGGTATATACATATACCTTTTTAATGGAACATACACATACTTGTTAATGGTATATGCACATAACCTTTTAATGGTATATACACATACCTTTTTAATGGAACAAACACATACTTCTTAATGGTATATGCACATACCCTTTTAATGGTATATATACATGCTTCTTTAATGGTATATACACATACCTTTGTAATGGTATATACACATACCTTTTTAGTGGTATGTACACATACTTCTTTAATGGTATATGTATATAGTTCTTTTCTTGTCGCAGACACTTCATAAATATTTATCTGCTTCAATTACCCTTTTTAATATAACATATGTAAACTCTACCCTGTTCCTTTGTAATGTTACGATTGTAAATCTAAATTCTATACAAATTGTGAATAAAATTGCCTCGAGACGTTAAGGAAATATCTCTTTTGTGTTCATGCGGTGGAACTGTTATAATGCTGGACAACTCGTCAAAACCTGATATTTATAGATCATTCTTTAAAATTGTATAACATACTGACAGATGTAAAATGATGTCATTGTATCTGAACGAGTGGTGCGATGGTTCGAGGCGCTAGGGGCAATGTTCTTTAGTGGCGCCTTTACTTTGCTACAGAGAACAGTTTTTATGTCAGTTGCATACCTCCCTCCTCCACTCCCACACCACTACTCTCCTAAATATAACTTTTGTGAAGAATTGCCCCCGTTACACTAAGGTGAAGGTGAAATATTATGAAAATTTCAGCTGCAAAAAAATAAGAAATAAAATAAAATACAATAAAAAAACAGTGCTGACGGCGCCCCCTTTGCCTGCCGCACAGGGGCATCTGCCCTCTCCCAATCTCTTCAACCACTTACCCAACCCCCATCTCGCGCCTACACTGATCTGAACAGCAAACATTCTGTTTTTCCCCAATGCAATAAAAAGATTAGCAGGGTTCTCTTGTCGGTTCATGAGAGGCAACTCCAGAGCTCTTGCAGAGAAAACATACAGAGTTATCGTTTACTTAATATCAATGCCAACTGCATTTTTTTCCCTCTCTCACTCTGAATGGAGATGAGTCATTTACTTCCAGAATTATACTAAACCCAGACACAGTATTATTAAATATTAAAGAAGCTGTCGTACCTAATGACGATATAGTCAGTGCTTGCCTGCAAGTTAACAGGTCTTGCTGATCTAGACGAAGATGTGCAAACACATTGATCATAAAACGTGCACAGTTATTACAATTACTGTCAAGACCCATCAGACATCATCAGGCTAAAATTTCACACATTTCGGATTCATTTTCAGCTCGGCCGTCTTGTGGAGCTTGAAATTTTGTACTTACCCGTATAAAGGTTATTTCGAAAGTGAACATTTATAAGCTTGAAGTTTCATCAGATCTGCAAACACATTTACTAGCTTTACTCCTCAGTTTCCCTTATCAATTATAGAATGATACATTCATTCGAAAACAAGTGCTGTTTTCAACTTGGAATCATTTTCCTGACAACAAATAAGCAGAAGGCAGATGTTTTTAGTAGTTTTAAACGCTTTTTTTTTTTTTAGCTAATCAGTCACTATTGGCTAGGTTAATACCAGAGTTAACAATTAAGCCCATAATTGCATTTAATTAGCTTTTAAGTCATTTTATACTTGTTTTTGGCCTTTAAATAGATATGCTGAAAATTGGCACTGACTTAACATTGTTTACTGCAGTGGGATTTCGAAGCATAAGAAATTATATTTTTGTAGTGAAACTGAACCCAATTAGGCTTACTAGGTTATTGATCAATTAAATTTTTTAAAAAATTCTACAGTTTCCAGGCATAATAAAATACAGAGATAATCACGTCTTCTCATTAGCATAGCACAGCTGAAGAAAGTACAAAAAAAATCATTTGACAATCAATGAATTAATATTAATTTTTGGCAGATAATGTCAATTTCGCTATATATATATATATATATATATATATATATATATATATATATATATATATATATATATATATATATATATATATATATATATATATATTGAGAATCAGCATCAGACCTGAATGTCCGACAAATTGCCTCCCGACTTTGTAAGCGATTGCATAGGCTGGCGGTGTATATATATATGGATATATGTTAGAGCTTGATATGTTATGGCGATAGGTTAATTTTATGAAATAAGGCTTACATATTTTGTGGTGACACTTTACTATTCGATGGCTATTTGCTTCTACTGACATACCTTTTCTGAGGCCGTAGTGCTTACTTTCGACGCACTAGCCCGTATAAGTTTTTCTGTAAGATAAAGTGTTCTGATGCCAGACAACTTTTTAGTTACTAGATTTGGGCACCTGAACCATTTTGGCTTTCATCGCTATGCAATTGAAAGACAAACCACGGAAATTGTAAAAACGAAGTGAAAAGACATTTTCGGGGTGCTAGAGGGCGCATTGAGCGTTGACAAAGGCAGATTAAATAAATAATGAAAAACAAAGCATGCCAAATCACATAATTAAGGTTAACAAAAGTAAAATTTATATAAGTTCGGAAAAATTTAAGATGATCACTTTCTTTGTATGTTAGCGTAACGTCAGTGTTGATGTCTTAGTAATTACGACATCATAATCTCCACGATGTCAACAATTGGTCCAGGGATTGGATCAAAACGTATTCGCTTGATGTATACAATCCGCAAAATGGCCCAGTTTTGACTTTATTTTCCCCAGATTAATATCTGCAAATTCTCTTTGCAGATGCATTCTGGACAGGTCTGAGAAAACTAGGGCATATACGTAATCGGAGCACCCTCGTCTCTTTCCGATGGGAGTCAGATAACTTTGAATCTCACGCTTCTCATAACTGCTACTCTTTCAGAATATATCGCTGCCGCAAGGCTGTTTGGACCCATGGGTCATCCAAACCTTCATACACTGGTTCCCCCACATTAATTGACTGGATCCCACTTTACTTCTCTTATCACAGATCGAAATCCAATCATAAACAAGTGTAAAAGAACAAGACTGTGTGTGGCGGTTCCAATACGCTTCATTGTGACGTCATCGTTTTTTGTGACGGCAGCGGCATTCTACCTTGTAACTTTATCAGCCTTGTGTTCCATCACTACCTACGTTTTCCTCCTACGTATTATACAAAATCTTTCCATTCTGCACTGAAGCCATTGTTGAGAAAATATTGCAGCAAATGCAATATAAACTGAGTGTGACGCTGTTATCAAAGCATACGGATTTTCCAGGTACCACTTTACCACCAAATTTACATCATTGTGGCAGTAGTATTATCCTAAGTAAGGGAGGTAACCCACTACGAGGACAATGTTTGGCTCTCAGAAAGACAATCGGGAGTAATCATAGTGATACTTCCCAAACTGGTAAGACTCTGGCAGACGAACATCTTACTAGATCATCATAAAAAAGAGAGGTATTGAAATTAAACACTCGACAACGTTTCAACCGTTATTACCTTTACTTTCGATTTTTAATGTCTTTGCTAAAAATCATTCAGTTTCAATAGCCTCAAACTATTGCCTACATTGCTATCAGTGATGAGACATCATTGAGTCATTCTGACGCGAGTCCAAAAATGGCCACTATTCACATCTGAGGTCTTTTTCTGGAATGCGAGGGAAAACCATGAGTTCTTTCCGAGTTTTTTCATATCAGGTCACATGACTCACTTTGAACATAGAAAACTTCAAAACAAAAACAAAAGAAATAAATAAACTATCCGAGTTCAGGTAAGATATGATGCATAGGTACGTACAAAACAAGAAGATATGATGTATTGGTACGTACAAAACAAGAAGATATGATGTATAGGTACGTACAAAACTAGAAGATATGATGCATAGCTACGTACAAAACTAGAAGATATGATGCATAGCTACGTACAAAACTAGAAGATAGGATGTATAGGTACGTACAAAACTAGAAGATATGATGTATTGGTACGTACAAAACAGGAAGATAGGATGTATTGGTACGTACAAAACTAGAAGATAGGATGTATTGGTACGTACAAAACAAGAATATATGATGCATAGCTACGTACAAAACAAGACGATAGGATGTATTGGTACGTACAAAACTAGAAGATAGGATGTATTGGTACGTACAAAACAAGAAGATATGATGTATAGGTACGTACAAAACAAGAAGATATGATGTATTGGTACGTACAAAACTAGAAGATATGATGTATAGGTACGTACAAAACTAGAAGATATGATGTATTGGTACGTACAAAACTAGAAGATATGATGTATAGGTACGTACAAAACTAGAAGATATGATATATTGGTACGTACAAAACTAGAATATATGATGTATTGGTACGTACAAAACAAGAAGATATGATGTATTGGTACGTACAAAACAAGATGATATGACGTATAGGTACGTACAAAACTAGAAGATATGATGTATTGGTACGTACAAAACTAGAAGATATGATGTATTGGTACGTACAAAACTAGAATATATGATGTATTGGAACGTACAAAACTAGAAGATAGGATGTATAGGTACGTACAAAACTAGAAGATAGGATGTATAGGTACGTACAAAACTAGAAGATATGGTGTATGGTACGTACAAAACTAGAAGATATGATGTATTGGTACGTACAAAACTTGAAGATATGATGTATAGGTACGTACAAAACTAGAAGATATGATGTATAGGTACGTACAAAACTAGAAGATATGATGTATTGGTACGTACAAAACAAGAAGATATGATGTATAGGTACGTACAAAACTAGAAGATATGATGTATTGGTACGTACAAAACTAGAAGATATGATGTATTGGTACGTACAAAACTAGAAGATATGATATATTGGTACGTACAAAACTAGAAGATATGATGTATAGGTACGTACAAAACTAGAAGATATGATGCATAGGTACGTACAAAACTAGAAGATATGATGTATTGGTACGTACAAAACTAGAAGATATGATGTATAGGTACGTACAAAACTAGAAGATATGATGCATAGGTACGTACAAAACTAGAAGATATGATGTATAGGTAGGTACAAAACTAGAAGATATGATGTATTGGAACGTACAAAACTAGAATATATGATGCATAGCTACGTATAAAACAAGAAAATAAGATACGTAGGTACGTACAAAACTAGAAGATATGATGCATAGGTGCGTACAAAACTAAAAGATATGATGCATAGCTACGTACAAAACAAGAAAATAAGATACATAGGTACGTACAAAACTTTAAGATATGATGCATAGGTGAGTACAAAACTAGAAGATATGATACATAGGTGCGTACAAAACTAAAAGATATGATGCATAGGTACGTACAAAACTAGAAAATAAGATACATAGGTACGTAAAAAGCTAAAAGATATGATGCATAGGTGCGTACAAAACAGTAAGATATGGTACATGGTTGCGTACAAAACTAAAAGATATGATGCATAGGTACGTACAAAACTAGAAAATATGATACATAGGTACGTACAAAACTAGAAAATATGATACAAAGGTGCGTACAAAACAATAAGATATGATACATAGTTGCGTACAAAACTAGAAGAAACAGACATTGATCAATAATTCGGCACATCCAGAAAATGAAATATCGATAAGTCACTTGCAATAAGGTGTTCGGATACATTTTATTACACACTCAAATTAAACATTTATGTTTAGAATATCCAAATATATAAAGCAAAACACTAGGCAACTGCATTCTATCTAGTGTCTGATATTAGTTTAAGTCGAAGTATTTAGCGTCTACTTCGTTTATCCTATTCAATATGCGTCACCTGTTCTTGTTAACATGGAGCAGTCTATAGTCGATTAGGATAAGACGTTGTGACCTCAATAACTTCCATCCGGGTATCTCCCAAAGGTAGAAGGCATTCTACCACAACAATAACAACACCATTGATTCATACAATTACTAGTCTGTCCGTGGGAACAAAATCACAAATTATGTACGATGATCTGTGCAATTTATAATTTCTTTCCAAAAATGAAAATATCCTTACATTAGGATGTCCTTTATAATTAGTATGTTTAGATTATAAATCGAATGAAACAACCTTGACCTACATATGGTTGCGTTGCCCCTCTGAACTTTTTCTTCTGTAAGATGTTGTAAGTTGAACACTAAATTTAAATATTTCAGAAATTTTTGTTTTCCTCTCGTGTTAGTCAGAGACGGGGACCCTGTTGTCTATTTTTATGGTACGCGGTTATTATTGGGTGAGTTTCAAATACGTCACTAAATTTAAATATTCCTTGCTTATTTGATCAGTTTGTGCATTAAATTTGCACAGACATTGGAAAAAAGTAATTCCTTGACAATTTTATAAAAATTTTCCAAAAAATCAATTAATTTAATTCATATTTTGCAACTGTAACTTCGTCGAACGAGGAATCTCCCAGATTAACTTACAACCTTCCACACATCCTATTTCCTGATTATCTTTGAAATAATATTTGGCAAGTTTCTGTTATTTCTGTCTTTGTTTTCTCCAGATAACCGTGTCGTCCAGTTCATAGAAAATTTTGGATCGACATAATCCTGCGTACATATAATTTTCGGTTTCACCTGTTCCTGCATTTTGTTTCCACAACTGATTTTGTTTCTTTCTTTTTACAAATTGTACACTTTCCAATTGTTTGCAGTTTCATATGGGTATGTTTTAATTTCGCATAAGACTGACTTACTCAGAATTAGCCGGCGTTCCCCCCTCCACTTCCCTTAAAATGCGCGAAACAACCGGAACGTTTCCTCTAGTTAAATGGTAAAAAATTATGTCCTGGAAACGCTTAAAATACAGGAGCTTCCGGGGGCCCCAACCAAAGGGGTTCCATCCCACAGACCCCTTGCCTACTTGTTTACGCTCCCACTAAACGACATTTCTAGATCCTTCCCTGTTAATATTTGTATTGACATCATTACGGAAACACGGTCAGTCATGGCATCTGCTATAACAAGTAACAACATATTACGTCATAACCAATTACGTCATAACCAATTTTCCTCAAGCGGCCATAGATAGCGAACAAAACAAAAAGCAGATAAATAAGATTCTTTACCATCCAATATTATATAGGATACAAAGAATCTAACCAATACTACTGTGTTATTACTTTTTGGAGTTTATTTTTGTTGTTGTTTATTGTTGTAATTTCATGGTGGTTTTTATTCGTCTCCATATATATGTCCCTATGTGTTAACTAATATTGCAAAGCACTTAGAGTTTCTACAGATTAGGCCCTGTACTAAGTCCCCATTATTATTATTATTATTATTATTATTATTATTATTATTATTATTATTATTATTATTATTAAATAAATATAATGTCAATAGAAATAACCTAAAGTACCATTAATGCTCAGAAAATGCAAGCAATTCAGTGCACATAACTGAATATCTACAAGATAATGTCTAGACTAATCGATAAAATGCACAGCACAAACTTTATATATATATATATATATATATATATATATATATATATATATATATATATATATATATATATATGTATGTATTACCTTCACAGCTGTTGACATATTATGTGTCGTCGACGAGATCTCAGTGACCAAAAAACGACAGTTTGTGCCTCACAATAAATAAAGATACTAAGGAGGAGGTAGGACACCTGTTGCTAGCGAAAATATAATTTAGAAAGTAATACTAGTATCTTATACCGTTAATAAAGGCAATGGTAGTAACACAAATATAGTTCAAATAAAGGTAAACACAATTAATATAATGAGAATTCAGGTGCTCGCGGTATAAAATTTGTAAAGAATATGAGTAACGTTGCAGGTGACAGTGTTTGGTCAATGATATTTATTCTACAAGAATGGAGAAAAATACCCCATAGGTTTCGAAATTAAAAATGCTGATCAAGTGTACTGACCATGTGATAATCAACAACATTAGCAAGCTGAGAGAAGTTAAGAAAACGATAAGTAATAGACGAGACAGGACGATGATATACGGAAGTGAAGGTAAGAGGATGTAATTGATAAAGTTAGAAGGAGATTGCTCAGTCAAGTAAACATAATTGGAAAAGATGACCAGCGCAAATTAAAAAAATAAATATTTATTAGTGTTATTAATTTAACACCTGAACCATTGATAAAATCCTAATTTCTAAGAATAAAAACGGTATTCTAGTAATGCGACATTCGACAGTGTGAAAAAAATAATGTATGCAATTTTAAAAAATTGGTGATATTTAATGTAAGAGAGGATCATAATAAAACTATAAGGAATGTTTTATAAAAAATGCTTCATTAAGTTATTTTAAAATGTAGATAGGTATATATGCTTTACAATTTGATCCAAAAAGGTACTCTAAAATATTGCCTTTGTAAACAAAACATTGTTACACTTATTTTCTTATTTGACTGCATAATTATGATAATTTTGAGAATTGCATACAAAAATGTTAAAAAGTAAAATTAAATATATTAGCGAGCACTTAAACCGGTATGCCTAGGTCTCTCTCAGTCTTTCACGTCTCCGAGTATTATTTTTATCGCTATGACGATTCGTGTTTCAGACGATGTGTTCGTTTGACTTGCTTTAGTGGAATTTGTTTCGTCCCCATATAAATAATCGATTTGAATCTGAATTATCTGATTAAAAAAAAAAAAAAATACGTGTCAGCAATATAGATAAAATGCATCTTAATTAAATAGTCCATGATTTACTATTTTTCTCTTATGGACATATACAATAGACATATACATAAGACATATACAATAGACATATATATTAGACATATACGATAGACATATACATAAGACATATACAATAGACATATACATTAGACATATACAATAGACATATACGTTAGACATATACAATAGACATATACATTAGACATATACAATAGACATATACGATAGACATATACATTAGACATATACAATAGACATATACAATAGACATATATATTAGACATATACAATAGACATATACAATAGACATATACAATAGATATATACATTAGACATATACAATAGACATATACATTAGACATATACAATATACATATACAATAGACATATACATTAGACATATACAATAGACATATACATTAGACATATACAATAGACATATACATTAGACATATACAATAGACATATACATTAGACATATACAATAGACATATACATTAGACATATACAATAGATATATACAATAGCGAGCATGAAGTCTGCTCCTACTGTTTAACTTTTAAAGATAAGAAAAAGTCGCCAAGATACAGTTTGTACATGAAATTGAAAGTCAAAAAAGTCATTGAACCATCTCACCATCCTACATCACAAGCAACGCGGGATTCTTCGTGAGTGACAGTGACTTATATCTCAGCGAATCGCAATATGTTGGCGCCATATTGAAAAATACGTCGGATTCGTGGTAAGATTTTGTCTTTAATTTTGATTCAAAGGGAATGATTATGTATTCGCTTTTAATTTTGACATAAAAAAAACTACATAGAAAACGGCATGTCTTTCCATACGTCATACAAAGTCATTGTCTTTGTGCTAATTACACATTTGTTAAGTGCTCTGTAGGAATGTTATAGTGCTTAGATTATAGAGAAATTTAACCTACTTTCGTCCCGACCTATGATGAATGTAAAAGTTTTTGCTTCCTTGGTTGTTTTGGGCGCATTTGGAAAGAATTAACAAACCAGCATGCGTATCCGTGGAAACAAAGGATACTTCAGTTTACCTATAATCAGAAGTGTATGAACCTTTTTTATTACCTGAAAAAAGTAATTTCGATGGATATTAAACCACAGGTGAGCAAAACATGATCATAATGAACATTTTCATAACTGGTAGTGAAGATAGCATACAGATTGCGTGGACTAAACAGGTAAATGCTCAACGCAACGGCAAATGTAAGCCCCTTTTTCGGCCCGAACGAGCAAAATTTTTCATTATCTCAATATCAAAATTTTCCCATGATGCAGTATACCATTGCATAATTAACAGAAAGTTCATAACTTTGTCGACCATATTTAAAGCTGACATTTCTTTCCATCAAGCTCATTCTGTACAAATATCTTAAAAATACAACAGTCCCTCGAAGCAATATTTTGCGAAAGCGATGTAGGGCACGAAATACACTTAAGTAGCAGAAATGATCTCAGTTGGTTTTAATGTGTGACCGGCTTTGATTTTTTTTCTTCAAACACTCCGACCGATTGTTTCAATCGGCTGACATGTAAAGCTAATGCTGAAAAGCCCGAAGTGATCGAAATGTCCGTAACGTAGAACGGTGAGACTGCTTAAGTATACAACAAGAGGTTTACGTTTAAAATTACACATGGCAGGGAAAAATTATTGCCTTTATTTAAGTTTGTGCAAGACCGTCAAGATATCATTGCAATACAACAGCCACCGCATTCAACACATCACATTAAATTTCCTTTGCAACTTCTGACATTCTATCAGATGTCATGGTAGAGTATTGACATTTGTTCCATCCAAGACGAAGACTTGATCTGCTATCAGCCGTTTGCCAATATTTTTGGAAATTTGACTTACTGTCTGGAACTCTTGATTAAAGTTTTCGAGTCGAATCGATTACCAGCCAGACTTAGCATTTCATCTACCAACTGTCGACGGCGTTTATAGAGAACTGATCATAAACTTGCTAGTTTTGTAGTAGCGCTTTACGGCACGTCAGCACAATAGTGACTATACGGTGCCAACTAAAGGTAGATGCTCATATTAATGTAATAATTAATTTCACAAAAAATCTCAGGAAGATAATCCCTTCCAAACAAATGCAAACGTTAAGTAAGCAGGAGATCGACACACACGAATGTGCTCCACTGTCAGTGGACACTGGCGGGGTACACTCTCCGCTCGAGGTTCACCCTTCAGGAGATACGCATGGGTTTGGGATGTATGTCCGATACGCGATCGCCACAATACTGCCTCATCTCTTCGATTTGTCCTATACGACGGATGCCACTCTACAATAGTGGGTTGGATGTTCTTTGTATGTGGAGTTTTCATTCCGCATATTTTGCCAAGTATGACGAACATGCTGATTTATACAATATTTGAAGTCAGTATATGAAATCTTCCATTCGAAAACGGGTGACTACAGGTCAGCTTTTGCTGCTTTATCTGCCCCTTCATTACCCTTTATGCCAATATGACTAGGCTGCAAAAGTACAGAATACTTTTCCCAGATTGTATGATAACATCATGTTTCTGTAGCGTTGGTTCTTGTGGACCTTCGGCTTACAGATTTAACCAAGATGTCACCTTTCCCATCAGATCGCAACTGATAATTTTAAATGCATTATGACTTCGCCTTGTTTATGTTATTTAGTACTTGCAATTGTTCTGACGACGCATTGACGATGCATTTGCACGTTGTAGTTCTCATTTAAATTAGGTAGTCTTCAGTGGCGTACTAAGGGAAACTGGAGCTCTGGGCGACGATGATGGCCCAAAGGGCCAGAATACGAGGCCCGAGTTTTTATCAGCTGTTTTGGCGCCCCGTCCCCCCCCCCCCCCCGTAAGTACGCTACTGCAGTCTTGTCATTATATTTATCGTTTATTATTTAATACTAAAGATTCTTTGAATGTTTGGTGTTTAACGTGACATTAGCACATGAAAGACAATTTATTCCCGAGGCAATGTCAGTAAAGTGTCTTGCCCAGAGACACCCCATTGGCGCCGAACCGGGTTGATATGGAAAGTATTCGAACCCGCGTTCGACTGATTATGAATCTGACACGCTAGCCACTGCGTCACAGTGGCTTTCTAAAAATAAAGAACCATAAATACTTGAAAGGACAAAATCCTGCCACACAGAAGGTTGGATGACTACAATTCCTTCTATTTGATCGCTTAAATAGTATGTATGTATGTATGTATGTATGTATGTATGTATGTATGTGTATGTGTATATATATATATATATATATATATATATATATATATATATATATATATATATATATATAAGCATAGGAATACATTCTCCATGATGCAATTTTTAAGTAAGGAATTTTGGTGACTAGGTCAAGGGAATATAATGTTTTTAATCGTCACCGTGTAGAATACCTTATGCCTCCATGTTGTACCCTGTCTTGACCTGTCACTATTTAGAATACATTATGACTCCATGTTGTACCCTGTCTAGACATCTCACCATGTCTGTCTGTCTATCTCTGTCTGTCTGTCTGTCTGTCTGTCTGTCTGTACGATGCGAGGCTTTTACAGCTCAAATAACACATTCTGTTTTGTGTTTGTTGCCGATTTAAAATCAATGCTACCCTAACAGAGGGACAAATATTTGAGAAATATTATGCACAAATAACATTTCTTCTGGTCGAATGTTTACAAATTGTGACTGTTTATTTAAGCAGTCTTACAGACGAGAATTCAGTCGTTTGTCACAGACTAAAACCAGTTACTATGCTAAAAACAAAGTCAGTTAAAATGAGCGAGTTCCCTAGTTGGCCCCTGTGGTTGAATAATGACCAAATACTATAGTCATATAGACGAGTGTGAAGGTGAATAATGGGTAATTTGTATATATTTATTTAAAGCTACGTCGGTATTGGGCGTTGTTACATACTTAGTTTTCTTGCGAAAAATGTCAAAATGTGCTAAATTGCTTTTACGTTCTATTAAGATCGGACCTTTTTGAGAAGTTCGCCGTAGTTATCCTGAACAAATTTTGTCACTTTTTATCGGATTACAAATATAACTGTTATTTCACTACACATGTTCAAAAATGTACCTATATTAGTGAAATCTTGGCTGAATGAGAAAGGTAATATAGCATACGGAAAAAAGGCAATGAATAAAATTTTCTTAGTCGGCTTTTCCTGTTGGATGTGTTTAACAATTGTTAAACTAATAAATATTTTCTTGCATACTAATAACGATGTTTGCTTCCCCTTTGTTGATAATGGACATATATTTGTTTTTTACTATTCCGATCTTCAAAATCGTTATTTCTCTCAGTAATTGCAACACTTTTCAATACTTTTAAACACGATTTCTATATTTTTTCTCCCAGTGAGGAAGCCACACAAATAGGCCTTGTAGTATCGAAGAAGAATTGAAGGTATACGTACAAAAAAGTTACAATCATTGCACACTTCATACTTGGAGGCATGTTACAATAACTTCCAATAAAGCCTTCAAGCTAATTTGATAGAAAATAATGCATAATAACACTTTATCAATTGACAACAGTGATGATGCGATAAACATGAGATGTAATGAGACGTATTTTCATTTTTCTACTTTACAGGATTTATTCTGATACGCAGAGGTTTGTCTATTACACCGTCCCGGGACAACAATTATCTTTCTCATTGACAGTTGTCAGATTATTTTAGAAATATGTGACATATATAGCTTTATATGATTTTAATTTTAGTATCTGCAATTTAGCTAGTGATTATATGCAATTTATGTCACGTCCTAAGCTGGTTCAGGATGAAGATATAATTTATATAGACATACGTTAGTTGATTTAATCGATTTTCACAATGCTAATTTTTATATTCAACGTCAGTAATACAATCACTCTGGCAATTTTTAATTTTTTTTTTTTTTTTTTTTTTTTAAAAGTTTTGGTCTTGATATTCTAAGAATAATGAACCGTAAAGGAAACTTGACTATATATGGACACAATTCTTTTGTCATGTATGAATTTTGTGAGATATCTATATCATAATCAATCTGATTAAAATCAGATTTACTTAAAAAATAAGTAGATCTGATTGGCACCAATACGGTGTCATGTTCTGTTGACCTTATGATGCACCAATCCAATTACAGCTTTCATATTTCTGAAAGTGAAAAACGTCATTCGGAACATGTCACTACGAGCGATAACTCTCTCTAACACCTAATGCAACGCTTTGTGTGGTATGCTACTAAAAATAAGTGGATCGGAAATTCCAAAGGTCACAAGAAGGTGATTATTATCAGTGCCTGTCAAATCTCCATTATGTCGGAGATGTCGATTTTAATCAGATTGATATCATAATTGTCTTACGATGCATTACACTTTTAAACATTATTAACTACTCGTATTTTCCGCCATGCTAATCTTGCAAAGCAAGCTTTTGAAATGGTTTATAACTATTAGAATTTCCATGCGTATTGTATCAATTTTTAAGTTCCAACGGATAAATTCAAAATAAGCTTCGTGCAATTATATTTGACCAAAAGATGCTTAAATATGATTACGCGTGAAGCAAAATGTACTGTCGGGCGAAAAATCACTATTCATAATGCATATAATTGAATTCGATAGGAGCGCTTCTTATGGCTTTTGATAGTAATGATTCTGCGAAAATCTGTTGTGTAATATGACAGCAGTGAATTATCGTTTGTATTATGTTTTCAGCCTCCTTTGTACTTTGTTGACAGAAACATCGATCTACTTATTTTGGAAAATAGTTGATCACTAAATCTGCGTTGACCTCTAATCATGTTTGGCTTTGGCAAATATCGTATTTTATGTCCTGTTTAAAATTCTGCCGTTTTTAATCCAATTTTTTTTTTTTTTTTTTTTACATGTAGAAATTGATGTAATGGTAAGTATTACAATTTTAAAAAAATAAGAAAGGAAAAAAAAACAAAACATACACACGTTTCTTTACATAACACACCAGGGCGGTAATCGTCTAATCATTAAAATGATTTCTAATTTGTATTTATCCCCACACTTAAGCGGGCGATATGGTATGTTCGTCCGCCCGTTTGTCTGTTACCACATCTCCTCCTAAACCGTAGTGGGAAATTCACGAAACTTCGTAATTATGTTGCTCTTGGGGCAACCATATTCTTGGTTCCAACCCTTGGGATCCTTACAGTGCTGGATTACCCAATAGGCAGACTAAGCACATGCTTAGGGCACCAGCAAAGTTAGGGGCACCAAATCTTATATATGGGGTTACTATGGGGTGGGGTGGGGCATAATCTTTTCAGTGCTTAGGGCCTCTAAAGGTCTTTATCCGGCCCTGTTTATAAGTATTCTAAATGTGGTAATGAAAATGACTCTAAAATTTGCACTTTAAGTTTCCTTGTATCTTCAGAACCTTTCTCTGCGCAGGGTATATAAATATTTGTCCTTAAAGTTTTCAAATAGATTTAAGTTTCCATTCACCTACTCTGTGACACAAGAAAAGTTTCCCTGTAATCTATCAATAGCTCCATATAAGGCAAATCGTAGAGCTAAAATCTGATGTTTCAACGTCGACGCACTGTTTGACCAAATATAATGTCGAGTTCAAGGGTGATAAATAATCTTCAATAATTTTACAATTGACAACATTTTGTGATCAAGGGCACCGAAGGTGGAATCGAGACCATTTAGCAATATTTGCATTCGAGACCCCACTAAAACAATTTACTTCCTTCAAATTGGAAATAACAGAGTTATAAATATCTCTCTCCCCACCCTCTCTCTCTCTCTCTCTCTCTCTCTCTCTCTCTCTCTCTCTCTCTCTCTCTCTCTCTCTCTCTCTCTCTCTCTCTCTCCGCCAAATACTTGTCTGAATAACCACTCAGGTGATTGAAAGACTTAGTGATGGATTATCCCTGTTCTTAATCAATGTTCTGTCTGGCTGTGCACGTGCCACTTGTTGTGTCTCTAATTATGTATGGCTGATATGGCTGATGTACTGTTCATTGTCATACCTACCATTAGCAGTAGCGCCAAGGGACACAGATACAATTTTGATGACGAAAACTGAAGTCACTAAGTGCAATCAAAATATATACTAGAGCATCCGTATATTCAGGTAACGGAACTGGCCGTCAAGACCTGGCCGTTCTCTTCGTCAGCGCTGCCCCCAAATACGCCCTATGTAGGCGGACCTAATTATATAAGTATACAAATATGTCTGCTTCAAAGGGAAGGACAAATTCATCATTAGACAGAAGTTAAAGAAATCAGGAATTGGACAATCCGCCATTTAAAAAATGAGTCGGATGTAGACTCTCAATTTTAGCCTTGACTACAATTAACTTACGTCATTCGATAATGTGTCATACGTAACTCGGTCCTTTCGCCCAATTGTGAATTGGGTTCTGTTTAGCTCCGGAAGCTCTCGTTCATAATCAAGTAGATTAAAAAAGGTTGGTAGTTAAATGAACCTATAAACTCCTGTCAGGGAACGTAAATATTGCGTTCATCAGTGACAATTCAAAAGACAACGATTACCATTCTCTACTTAGTAGCAGACACCGAGAATCCACTGAAACAGTAAATTCAATTGACGCTGTCAAAACAGAGCATGAAAAGCGTGCACTCCTAATACTTTTTTAAAATGGGACCGCATTGTGTATTGATACGTTATCCATGCCGGTTTGTCATTTATATAAGATCTCTTTAATTAAACTCGATTATATTTGATATTCATTGTGAAATGAGTTTGTATATTTTAGTGCGAGAGCTTAAGACTGTCTAATAGCTTTAATATCGTCTTACGACTTGCAGCAAAAGCACAACATTTATTTTGAAGAGAATCAGATTCCCTATAAGAATTGCAAGATGATCTTCAGAAGATTTCCTATGAAAGTTGCAAGAAAAAGTATCCGAACATGCATAAGAATTTAAGACATTGTTCCTTGCGATAAAAAAGATCCCTGAAACCCATGTGTGACAACGGAATGAAACGTTCTTAAAGGTTGGAACAAGAAATTAAACTTGTTTGCTGATGATGGTGGCCCATGTACAAATTGTGAGTCCGAAACAGTCTTATAGGTACTAGAATCAAAAGAGTCCCATTAAAATAAAATAAAACAAATGAATATGTATTGATTTGGTACGTCATGAATTTTAATGAAAAGACTGTGAATGCGGTATTTAAATCGGACCAACCATCAAACGTTCAAGAATACCGTCTGTAAACGTGTGAGCTCTCGAAGACATGTACTTGAGTTTTGTCTGAGCCTAGCTATACGTCTCTGTGGACTAAGATCACTTCTTGTGAACTGAGAAAGGTACCAATCTCGAGAATGCGGAACATTCAGTACCGTGCGTACATGCAATACGCTCAAATCGGGTCACTGACTAGTATATCGACGTACGTTTTCATATTTCTATAATTACACCATTTGTTCGTTACATTGATGGGTATCTTTCATTTGTAATATGTATGTTGTACACCTGATTGATATGTTTCATTTCTTCAAATAAGTTTCACCCTCATTTCATGTTCAATATGAATGACTTACACGTATCATTTAAGTCTCGCAACCATTAAAGCATGTTTACGCCTAGAAAGAATTTTTTTAAAAATCTCAAATTTGTATCGTCTGCTAGTGACGAAGATGACAGTAACACCGTCAATAAGGATAACAATGCGAGGAAAGGAGAAGGTGGTCATTCTTATTTGTCTTGCAAATATTGCTTTTTTTTTTCTCATCATTATTATATAGCGGAAGAGAAGGCGAATGCGATTTATAAGCAATGCTGGATTACCCAATAGGCAGACTAAACACATGCTTAGGGCACCAGCAAAGTAGGGGCACAAAAAAAAAAAAAAAAAAAAATTGAAATTACGGGGGTGGTGGGTGGTTTTGAATTACATATGGGGTGGGGGGCACCATACTCTTTTCAGTGCTTAGCGCCTCTAAAGGTCTTTATCCGGCCCTGGATCCTTAGGAAGAGGTCAAAAGGCCAGGTGAAAAGAAATTTGATTAGAATGTGCATTTTCAAATATTTTCTAACCAAACTTTATATATATGCAGCTGTATTAGAAAGACGCATCGTATACGTGACGGATTTTGCGTTAAGACCTTTGGGTCACCGTGTGAATGTGGGGTTGAGTACCGAATGTGGGTATTGAGAAGAGCCAACCCCCCCCCCAAAAAAAAAAAATGAACAAAAAAAAGAAGAAAAAAAAAAATGAGAGGGCTTTTGCGATAGCGGGCTGTTGCAGTTACTGTAATTGTTAATAGAGTTTAAATTTAATCTGCCGAAATAAGTTTTTGGTTATAATGGTATTATACAGTATCAGTTTTTTTTAACCTTACAGTCTATTAGGCATACCATAAAACGGAACCAAACATGGAATATAGAGATCATCCTGGATTTGCTATGTGCCAACGTTGCCGAATATCGTGGGAGGAGTTTGATCCCGGGGCTTCAACGTCTTTCCCGCTCATGCGAACCTTTGCTCATTTGAAACGTGTATTATTCTTTTCTTATATCATCGACGAAATACTAATTCCTTGATTATCACCTTCGGCCTTTCATGGAAGAAACTGCCTTCATATGTCCAAGATACAACTGACTATCTCAACAACGATAAACACTTCTTTGAATGTTTTTACACAGCTTTGTTGGGCTGATGGCAGCAAAACATAGATATGTAGTTTACCCGTTTTAGACCGATTTTTAAATTTGTCTTCTTTCCTTCTTCTATTGTTTTTCCTTTGTTTGTTTATTTTCCCGTCATTTAAACACGTAGGAGTCAAGAATTGTTCTTGGATTTTGTGTTTAGTGTTTGTTTTGTGGAGGTAACTTGTTTCTTCCCCTGACGAAGAGCTTGTTTAGCTCGAAACGTTGGGAAACTGTTTTTGTTGTATTTGCACTGTTATATATATATATATATATATATATATATATATATATATATATATATATATATATATATATATATATATATATAATCACCATGTACGATTCCGATATTCGAAGACAGGTGACATTCACCAAATCATACCTTTCACACCAGCCATGAGCCATGATGGGCTTGATCATTTACAATATTGATTTTTGCTGCATAGTAGTTCCACGACTAGCACTATAGACCACTAAATACATGATTTCGTCGATTTGGCGGCCTCTTTGAATTCTTCTCTCCTTGTATATTATTATACTGCTGCAATATAAAGATATTCTTAAATAAATATTGCTTCAAAGGATGCCGCGTTTGATCAGTTAATCTGCTTCTTTAACAGTATCTTGAACGATATATCAGCTATGACATTTGCAAGGTTATCGTTGATGTAGTTTATGGTAGAATTCAGCAATTTATACTTTTTCCTCATGTTATTCAATACATTTGAACACCCGACTAATGATATATATATATATATATATATATATATATATATATATATATATATATATATATATATATATATATATATATATACCGTCTTTAAGAATATAATCATCGTCGCAAGTCACTGGCGACATACTACTACGCTCCTTTATTACCCGTGACTGCCTGTGCTAATATTTCCTTGTGTATGCATGAATATACATACATCTGCTTAGCTAATCACTGCGAGCGCGAGTAACCTTTTCTCGTCATTGTGACCCAACATGACCTTTCACATTATTTGAATGAGCCAATCAAAGTTCCTCTTCCAAATACAGTCACTTATCTATCGAAAAAACGGGTACTTTCATTGATGTGTTGGAGATTGTTACCTTGTGATGATGATGACGTATTTTTGTTTGTGCGCACTCATGAAAAATGAGGAAATCTCAGCACAGGCAGGCATGAGTGATAAAGAAGCGTAGTGGATTGACGCCCGTGGCTTGGGACGAGGGAATATGATGTACAGTTGTAGATTGTAAAAGCATAAACATTTTCCTGTACCTAAAACACAAAGCGGCACAGGATGGTATACTAATGAATGTATAGTGTGTACTAGAATTAGGTTGTGCATAATTTGCATGAATGATACACAGTCTACAAGAGGAAATAAATATAATTTCTTGTCGCTATATGTTATATAGTTCGTTTCAAGCGTATACTATTTCAACAATGGTTTCTTTTAATATTAACATTTTCCATGACAATTAATAAGAGTTTCAACAAATTTTCAGTCAAATAAAGTTTGTTTGTCTTAAGACATATAGATCTGAACTATTATAAAAAAAGGCTGAATATGAAATTGTACCTAAGGCGGAAGAATACAATTTTGTGCATAACTGAGCTATTAAAGAGACTTCACGTCAAAAATATAGGACATGTTAAATTTGTAGAAAGGCTTATCTCATGAAGAACTAACTTTCGATCGACTGATGATGAAGTTTATAAAGGTCACTCGATAACTACAACATTAAGCGTCAAAAGTTTAATGTTTTGCAACCATATGTTGAATGTTTTTGATAACAAATTGTTGTCATTTACAACTCTCGAGACAAAACTGTCTCTGCCATCAATATATTTCCGATATTTTTAGCAATATATTTAGATAAAATCGTTTGGATTCTTGCTTTGTAATGCTCTGATTAAATCAATAATTACAGCGCATTTTATTCACACCTCCCATTGGTTCACTCTGCTGGAATAACATAACGACTAGTTTTACATCAAAGCAAATGCACAATAAATTATTTGAGGAAAGAGATTTTGTTTTCATCATGTTTATAAAATGGAATTTCCACAGTAATTGTTCAGCAGTAAAGTCCAAATATTTTCATCAAGAAAGCAAAGTAGTAGTGCAACAATATTTTACTTACGTATTTTATGAATGTTGAGTTGTTTGTTGCTTTGCAACATAAAATAGAAATTAATTCACGCTCCGTACGATTTTAAGAAACACCAGGAGTTACGTTCCGCACATGTTTGGTATGTCAAAACTCTGTAAATAAAATGCAATCATAAAACGTGTACAAGATAAAAAAAATAAAATCAATAGTCTATAAGTATGAACTAAATCAGGGAATTTCTACACCAAGATTTACGAAATATACGAGCTGTTCTTATATATAACTGAATACATATGCCACCATTATTCTGTCATAAAACAAGAAAAATTGTACCAGTCGATGCTAGGTACCTACACCTGGGCTGTTTTTGCAGTCTGTACCGGATGATGAATTGGATCCACGCAGAAACGTTTTCAACTGTGACATCATAATATTTACCCATATGTCATAGCAACAGTGGTCGACGTTAAATTAACTTTAAAGAAAATAAATTAAATCACAATATTACAAGTTCAATAAAATGAGTAAAAATCGTTTGACAGAAATAAAACAAAAATGTTGATATAAATGAGTTTTCTTTTTTTAAATAAGAAAATGGTTATTCTTTTATAAGAAGAATACCAAAGGGGAGTGAATCTTCCTGAAATAAATTTATAAAGAATTCTTTAACAAAATCCAATATCGCGGGAGGGCCCATCTTTGCTAGCCAAGGGTCGTCGATTCACTTCATTCCACGTCAAACCTAGTCATTTTAACTAGCTGAAATGGTGTTTTGAACAAGTGCCTTTTGCAGATAAAAGAGTCTCTGCCCAAAGCAAGCGAAATCAATTAACCAATAAGAGAACTCATTACGTGACATGTTAGGTATTCAACAAGGCGATATTCGCAATGTCCACGGGTACTGACTCGGAATTAAAAGTTGTGAAAAATATTTAAATTGGAAAAACTTACATGCGACATGTGTCGTTGTGTACGGAGACCGGTATGATTATTCCTAACAATCTCCAAATTTAAATGCAACAAGGGATCTGATTGGATCAGTTTCTTTCAGTTGCATCCAACCAGATAGCGGATACCATTTCAGCTAGGTAAATATGCCAAGAGTTGATGTGAAAGAAAGTAGATCGACGGCCTTTGGCTAGCCTAGATATGGGGGGTGGGGGTGGCGGTAATAATAGTCGCGTTCCGTTCGATAGCACGAGATATGTATAGTAGTCTACTGAGTTTCAGCGGTGCTCTAACCAGAAACATGTTTCATTTTGATTATGGGTCAGTCGTTTTGCTACCTTGTTTATGTCGTCGCATGATGTCATTGTTCCAAACAAAGTGAGACTAGGTTTATACTCGTTTCAACAGAAGCAAGATGGAGGACAAATGGGACACCCGCACTCGGAAGTACCTCTGTTCATTCTGTTAATCATCATGTAATCGTATGCCAATGTTGGAACTACTTGAAGGAAAAATAACTTTAATTTGACACTGCAGTCGCTATGGTGAACGTCATGGTTACTCCAGCCTGTTTCATTAAATATTGTTATAGATTGTTCAGAGCTGAAACGTTAAAATTTCTCTTTGCAGTGTATATTTGAATTTTTATGTATGATTCTATTACATTTTGACAATTTTTGTGTAATGCAACATTAAAGTATTTCGATCAAACTCAAGCATGTAGCGTATCTACATCAATTGACAGACCACTTAGGTTTACTTCCGGCAGAGATTTTACATCCGTTTGATGTAAATCAATGCGACGAATAACATCTGAGTCTCATTTTGAGACGAAGATGTACCGAGTTGGTCTGCCATAATTACTCGCAGCAGATTGGTGGAGAGGAGGGCGCCATCTTAGTTCCTGCTTAGCGTTCTCGCTCGTAAACAAAACCATATTTCTGTTTGACTAAATCTAAGTCAATCTTGACACCTTTGATCCTGGGTACGTGACTGCATTTAAAGCTTGATGGTTTGCGATGGGCTGTCCGGTTTCCTTCACCGCAAACAATATCTTACGCCAAAACTCTGAGCCGTCACAAATATTTTGAATCAGTTGTAAACATGTCGTAATAAATGAATTAAGTATTGCATTTGCGAAAATGCCCAATTTAACCATGAATTTTATCTTAAAAAAATCTACTAATTCAAAAAAGCAACATATGCCACGATCATTTTGATATCTGTTTTTCTTTTTGAAAACATATTTTGCAAGATTGCATCTGTCGATATTTGCATTGCATATCAAAGAATACTTATTTGACATATAAACAGAAATAAGAACCTTTTAACATCGTAACAAATCAAAAACATATAATTGTAAACAAAATCGGTACCATCTTACGCAAATGAATCAGGTCCTCTGAATATTATGAATTTACAGATACAAGGGTTCAAAGAAGTCTTGCCTACTCATTACAGAGTCCATTTCATAATTACATGTCAGGCATGTTCGCTGTCTGACGTACTGAAAGATTTGCTGAGTGATAAAGTTTGTCATTCACACTTCTACAGACGCCCCCGTCATTGACAGGTTCCATATATATCTAGAAATAATTGACACATATAGCTTTTAAAATTCTTGAAACGAGTTCCGGTGATTAAATCAGAATCATTCAAGTACAAGCATTTTATGATGACACGTACCCGGTTCATTATGATTAAGATATGAATGACATTTTTCACATGTCAGGCGATTGAATCGTCCGTCAGTTCCATCCGATCATTACAGAATATGAATACGCAATAGATCTGACATTTGTTTTCGTACATCAGTATGAAACGTTAATATATGTCTGGCATACGATATTGTATTGAAGAAACAAGCTTGTGCATTTACATCACAAATAAAAACCTGTCGGAATAAGTCTCACATATAAAAAAAATTGAGTCAGTCTTCATTTTTAAATAATTTGAACATATCGAAGGGGTACAGTCTTCTGCGATGTCTACCAGGCCCCGTATTCTTGAAGAACTCCAAGCTTAAAACCTAAAAATCATATCAGATCTGAGATGTACTTAGATAATTGAAACTTAGCATGCTAGTTGAACCTAAGTGAAGAACATCCTTAAAGTTTTATGATAATAACTTTATTCTAATAAAAGTTACAGAACGGCAAAGTCTTCAAACTTTGATCACTTTAGTATCAGGGTTAAAAGTGTAGAGAAATAATTGAGCTTGATTACACAAGGATTCCTGCTATCGAGTGTGTGTGTGTGTGTGTGTGTGTGTGTGTGTGTGTGTGTGTGTGTGTTTAAATTGTTTGAACTGTATGTGCAATCGAAGTAAAATAAAAGATAGCTAAATAATAAACCGTGGTATAATCAAGTAAAATAAAAGATAGCTAAATAATAAACCGTGGTATAATCAAGTAAAATAAAAGATAGCTAAATAATAAACCGTGGTATAATCAAGTAAAATAAAAGATAGCTAAATAATAAACCGTGGTATAATCAAGAAAAGACTATTGGACCGAATTGGCTTTCCCTGGAGAAACTGTTTTATTGCATTATTGGCCTGGAGAAACTGTTTTATTGCATTATTGGCCTGGAGAAACTGTTTTATTGCATTATTGGCCTGGAAAAACTGTTTTATTGCATTATTGGCCTGGAGAAACTGTTTTATTGCATTATTGGCCTGGAAAAACTGTTTTATTGCATTATTGGATACCACAGAAATCAACATTTGCAAAATGTCTGACATTTGTGGCAATTTTGATGTCTCGTAACAGTTGCACAGGTTACATTTTATATCGATGGCTATGTCGAGACTTTATTCAATTCAACGGACAATGACTGGCAAGAACTAAGTGCTATAACATATTGACTAAGTTGTACTTATATATGAGACTAATAAAGTAATGCTAGGCTGTGAAACCGAAATACTTTACAATCAACGTATACAAATTTGTCCTTGGTCTAAATGAAACAAGGGGATGATATGCTTAACACAGAACAGGAGGCGATTGAAGAATGCTTGTCATCAGAGAATACCTTCAAGACGAGGAGGAAGAAAAATCAACAATTTTGTATTTTCTTTTCATCGCAAGAAACAATTCGTCTCTGTGAATAGATATTCGAAATTTCCCAACTTGTCCAGTTTAGTCATTCCAGACCATGTCATATCGACGCATAGTGGATTCGGAAGGTTACTGCTTCGAACGGTTGTACATTGAAGGATGAAACGAAACTTTGACCAATTTCTTTTCAAAGCTCATTATTGTTTTAATCATTAAATGACTGGTGACAAGTTCAACTATGTGATATGCAAAATCATCTAGTAGATTTTAAAGTATAAATCCGACAATCGGATGCAAATAATCGAAGACGGAAAATTTGTGTAGGACTATGATGACGAAATCTATGAAATGTAAAACACATGCACTGTATGCGGCATAAGAGTGTAATGTGCCTCCGAATGTATACCTTTATATAAAACAGTACCGAATACAACTCTATTATGATGAAAAGCGGTCACTACAAGTTAGTCTCGTTTCTAGCAAAAAGGAAAAATTATAGTCTTTATTCTTAGAACATAAATGCGACAAAATTACTCGTGGATGCCATGACAAAAAAAAAAAAAGAAAAGAAGAATATTTCGAGAGTCTCAGGAGTTGAAAAAAACGTAAAACCAGACAGTTGACTCTGTCCACTATATGTTGTATACGATATTAAGTTGCATTATATACCCATTTAATATTACACAGTTTAATACGAATGTTCAATCCGTATGTCTGTGCTTGATCCGTATGAGACACTAGTGTTCTATCCGTATGTCTGTGCTTGATCCGTATGAGACACTAGTGTTCTATCCGTATGTCTGTGCTTGATCCGTATGAGACACTAGTGTTCAATCCGTATATCTGTGCTTGATCCGTATGAGACACTAGTGTTCAATCCGTATGTCTGTGCTTGATCCGTATGAGACACTAGTGTTCTATCCGTGTATCTGTGCTTGATCCATATGAAACACCAATGTGTTTGGAATTGGACTAATGTTTTAGGATATAATATATCTGTTGATCATTGTACTGTAATTAATAAAAGTGATAATCTTGGCTGTACTTTAACAATTAACATGAACCTTATTTCGATGAAAGAATTTTTCAAGAATTCATTTTGTTCAGTGGTCTCGTTGTTTCTGTATACTAGTCTAAAATACTGCATATCATTTTTTATATATTTCCGGTGAAATATGCTATTATCTACTCTTGTGTGGCTCTTTGTTCCCTAGAATTTACCCATTCCATTTCTTCTTCAATTTTCACATGCATTTTAGTATTTGTCACGGAAGTAATATTTTCCCGAATCTTAAATGTCATCTTCAATACATCTTTAGTGAATAACACCGGGTACAGAGTTAATATGGCTTCGGAAGGTGGGTACGCACTGACCTTCAGACGTTGACAGTAGAAGCATTTTGTTCTGTATTGTTGAATATTGCTAATGTTAGACGTCTAAGCAAAGATTTCATGCTAAAACAGACAAATTATAACTGTTTTCAAATGTCACCGAGGTACTTACGCAATGTTTTATCTAATAATGTATTAATGCAAATTGCTTCAAGAATGTCCTTAAAAAGTTTCTTTCGTTCGAACTTCAATAATTATATACAGTGCTTTTCACCGTTCAAACTAACAATATGCGTTAGATTCAAGTTCATAATTTTAATTCTCTTGAAATGCGCTTATAATGTAAATGTGCGGCCGCAGAAGTGTGGCAAGAAGTTCGTATTATCTACAAGGGTTGGAGTCTCTGAATAGTGACGTCATCCAAAAAGTCGTCTGCTTTATAATTTGTAAATATAATTTTTCTGAGATAAATAAATTAATAAGCTTCTCGACAGTTGGAATAGCTTTTTTGTAGACGAAATACAATTTGTAAGAATTTGTTTTTTACTGAAACGGAAAATTACCGGATGTCAGCTGCGAGGTTAAAACGTATGCAGGAAAATCAACTGTGTTACTATTGCGAAAATCTTACCTTTAAGGATGAATCAAATTCATACGGGACTAGCAAACAGAGGAAAGAAACTTATAAAGAGAATGGAAGAACTATTTCCAGCTATTATTCAGACCATTTGCATTAAAAAGTTTGAAATTTAATAACGGGTATGTGTCTCTTCATGCAATATGACACTGACGATATAAAGTAATGGACTTCGTGTCTATAAAAAGCCAGCGTCTTCGTGCCTACAACAAAAGTCAATGTCTTCATGCCTATAACACAAGGCAGTGTCTTCGTGCTATTTAATACTGACCATGTATAAAGTTTCATTATTCTATAACAAAAGTCAGGATCTTCGTGCCATTTGGTACTGACTCTATATTTACAGTTTCATTAACCTATAACAAAAATCATGGACAGTCAGTGTCTTTGTGCCGAGGAGAAAAGTCAGTGTCTTCGTGCCTATAACAAAAGTCAGTGTCTTCGTACCTATAGCGAAAGTTAGTGCCTCCCTGTCTATAAGAAAAGTGAGTTTCTGCATGCGATTTAATACTGAGCATGTATACAGTTTCATTAGTCTGTAGCAAAAGTGAGGATCTTCTTGCAATTTGGCACTGACTCAATGTTTACAGTTTCTTTAGCCTATGAAAAAAGTCAGAGTCTTCGTGCCATTTGACACTGAATGCATGTACAGCTTCATTGGCCTCAAAGAAAAGTTAGGGACTTCGTGCCTATAACAAAAGTCAGTGTCTTCGTATCTATAACGGAACTCAGTGTCTTCGTGACTAGAACGAACGTCGGTGTCTTCATTCCAATAGCGAAGTCAGTGTCTTCCTTCCTATAACGAAAGTCAGTGTCTTCTGCTTTTAACAAAGTCAGTGTCTTGGTGCCAATAACAAAGTCAGTGTTTTTGTGCTTATAACAAAATTCAGTGTTTTTGTACCTATAAAAAGGTAAATATCTTCGTACCTATAACACAAATCAATGTCTTGATGCCTATAACGAAAGTCAGTGTCTTCGTACCTATAAAGAAATTCAGTGTCTTTGTGCCTATCACGAAAGTCAGTACCTTCCTGCTGATAACGAAAGTCAGTGTCTTCGTGCCTATAACGAAAGTCAGTACCTTCCTGCTGATAACGAAAATCAGTGTCTTCGTGCCTATAACGAACGTCAGTACCTTCCTGCTGATAACGAAAGTCAGTGTCTTCGTGCCTATAACGAAAGTCAGTACCTTCCTGCTGATAACGAAAGTCAGTGTCTTCGTGCCTATAACGAAAGTCAGCATCTTGGTGCCTATAAGGAAAGTCAGTGTCTTCATGCCTCAAACGAAAGCCAGTGTCTTCCTCTCTATAACGAAAGTCAGTGTCTTCGTGCATATAACAAACATCAGTGTCTTCGAGCCTTCAACGAAAGTCATTGTCTTGTGTCTACAACCAAAGTTATTGTATTCGTGCCTAGAACGAAAGTAAGTGCGTTTGTGCTTACAGCAATAGTCCGTGTATTCGTACCCATAACGAAAGTCAGTGTCTTCGTTCCTAGAACGAAAGTCAGTGTCCTGGTGCCTATAGTGTAAGTGAGTGTCTTCCTGCGAATAACAAAAGTCAGTGTCTTCGTGCTATTTGATGCTGACCATGTATACAGTTTTATTAGTCAGGATCTTGGTGCCATTTGGCACTGACTCTATATTTAGAATTTCATTAGCCTATAGCAAAAGTCGGGGTCTTCGCGCCTTTTCACACTGATTGCATGTAGAGCTTCATTAACCTCAAAAAAATTCGGGGACTTCGTGCCTTTAGCAAAGTAAGTGTCTTCGTGCCTATGACGGAAGTCAGTGTCTTCGTTGCTATAAAGAAAGCAAGAGCCTGCGTGCCTACAACATTCAGCGTCTTCGTGCCTATAACTAAAACCAGTGTCTTCATGCCTGTAACAAAAGTTAGTGTCTTCTTGCCTATACCAAAAATCAGTGTCTTCTTTCTTATAACAAAAGTCAGTGTTTTCGTGCCTACAACGAAAGTCAGTGTCTTCCTGCCGATAACTAAAGTCAGTTTTTTTCGTGCCTATAACGCAACTGAGTGTCTTCGTGCCTATAACGAAAGTCAGTGTCTTCGTACCTATAACAAAAGTCAGCGTGTTTGTGCCTATAGGGAAAGTCAGTGGCTAACTCTTCGTGCCTGTAACATAAGTGAGAGTCTTCGTGCCTATAATAAAAGTGAGTGTCTTCGTGCCTATAATAAAAGTTGGTGTCTTCGTGTATATAACGAAAGTCAGTGTCTTCGTGCATATAACAAAAGTTCCTGCCTTCCTGCCTATATCGGAAGTCAGTGTATTCGTGCCTATAAGAAAAGTCAGCGTCTTGTGCCTATAACGAAAGTCAGTCCCTTCGTGAATATAACGAAAATCAGTGTCTTCGTGCCTATAACAACAGTCAGTGTCTTCGTGCCTGTAACTAAAGTCGGTGTTTTCCTGCCTATAAGAAAAGTCAGTGTCTTTGTGATATTTATTACTGACCATCTATATTGTTTCATTAGTCTATAACAGAAGTCAGAATCTTTGCTGGCATATGGCACTAACTCGATATTTATAGTTTCATAAGCCTATAACAGAAATCGGGGTGTTCGTGCCATTTAACACTGATTGCATGTAGAGCTTCATTGAGTTCCAGTAAAAGGAAGCAACTTCGTGCCCTTAACAAACGTTAGTGTCTTCTTGCCTATAACAGAAGTCAGTCTCTTCGTGCCCATAACGAAAGTCACTGTATTCGTGCCTATAACAAAATTCTGTCTTCGTGCCTATAACGAAAGTCAATGTCTTCGTGCCTATAACAAAAGTCAGCGTATTCGTGCCTATAACAAAAGTCAGCGTATTCGTGCCTATAGCAAAAGTGAGTGTCTTCGTGCCTATAACGAAAGTCAGAGTATTCGTGCCTATAACGAAAGTCAGAGTATTCGTGCCTATAAGGAAAGTCAGTGTCTTCCTGTCTATAACCAAAGTCAGTGTCTTCGTGCCTATAACACAAATTAGTGTGTTCGGGCCTCTAACGAAAGTCATTGTTTTCCTGCCTACGAGAAAAGTTAGTGTCTTCATGCCTATAACGAAAGCCAGTGTCTTCATGCCGATAACGGGAGTCAGTGTCTTCATGCCTATAACGAAAGCCAGTGTCTTTGTGCCTTTTACGAAATTCAGTGTCTTCCTGCCTATAACAAAAGTCAATATCTTCGTGCCTATACCGAAAGTTAGTGTCTTTCTGGCTATAACGAAAGTCAGCGTCTTCGTGCCATAACAAAAATAAGTGTCTTCGTGCCTGTAACAAAAGTCTGTGTCTTCGTGTCTTTAACAAAAGTCAGTGTCTTCATGCCTATAAGGAATGTTGTTGTCTTCCTGCTTTTAACAAAAATCAATGTCTTCGTGCCTATAACGGAAGTCAGTGTCTTCGTGCATATGAGAAAAGTTGGTGTCTTCATTTTATTGAATTCTGACCATATATACAGTTGCATTATTCTATAACAAATATCAGAATCATCGTGCAATTTGACACTGACTGCATGTACAGTTTAATTAGCTTCCAACAAAAGTCAAGGTCTTCGTGCCATTTGACAATGACTACATACACAGTTTCATTAGCCTATAACAAGTCAGGCAAGAAATGATCAATAGAATATTAAAACTTTCGAAACTTTACACTTTGAATTTGCATGACACGATCTGACTGAGTTTTGTCAGTCCTACTCCAGACAAATATTGTCTACACCAGCAACGGCTTTCAAAGTTTATAGAAATACTGGTCTTACAGACATTCAGTGTCACATGTAACATGGAAACACAATGAAAGTATGATTCAGCAAGACACATATCAGACGATTGGAATAACTTTCTCATTCATCTACATGCACTCTGGCAATTGTTTCAAAGACGATGAAACATTTCTTCCACAAGTTCAGCAAAATTGTATATGGGTGAACTTGACTTTGTTTGGAATTAATGTTTTGGTTGCATTGTCTTTTTCTGCAAATATATCGCTTTTTCTTGATTTTCCTCATATTTTATTCAAAGCGCTTTGCATTCTTAAATACTTTAATTAAATTGGGAGGCTGTTTCCCTCATAATGGCTGAATGAATACAGTTCTTGTACATTTTTCGTAAATATATACCTTATCTTACAAGTTTAAGGATGTTATAGCAAATAATCGATTATTTGGTATCATAAAAAGGCATCAGAATGAAAATTGTAATGAAAAATGTTGATATTTGGATAAGAGGATTTTGTAAATAGCTTTAGCAGGCAACTGATAATCAAGCAGATCCTATTCTCCTTTCTTTTAAGAGCAAAATAAATCTAATATTCAATATTACAGACAAGGAAAAGAGTAGAAAAAAAAAGATAAAAAAGAAGAAAATAAAGGTCGGATAAATTTCTCGCACATACGACACCAGTCAAATATATTACAAAATTATGTTTTATCCTAGTTACGTCGAATGAAGGAGAGACGATGAAAGAATGACTCTGAAAAGAATGTTTCCGTACTACTTCTCAGTGTAATAGAAAGTCCTGTGATTAAATCAGAGGTATAGAAAGTCCTGTGATTAAATCAGTGTCATAGGAAGTCCTGTGATTAAATCAGTGTCATAGAAAGCCCTGTGATTAAATCAGTGTCATAGAAAGTCCTGTGATTAAATCAGTGTTTACAGACATCGAATGTCACGTCTGGCACGGGGACACAGTGAAGATGTGATTAAAATAAACACATACCAGACGATCGTAACGACTTTCACATTGATTTACATGCAGATTGAATATTACTATCACAGTAGCAGTGAGTTTTAATCAATTTTGAAACACAAACTATACTGTTTTGAGAACATGGTTATTCCAGTTCAGTGGTATATTGATGCATTCAATGCAGTCCAATAATGATTTTTTTTTTGTTTTTTGTTTTTGTTTTTTTGTTTTAGAAAATTCATTTAGTCTAACCGGCAAGAATCTTTATTGTCCTTAAATTTCATTCCACTTTGACGCCCTGATTGAATTTAGCATCTTAACAAAGATGAACTTAGATTATATTGAACATCTATTGCGGTTATACTATTAAATTGTCCTGTATCGCGACCAATTTTTTTTTTTTACGTTGCACTCTATTCATACCAAAAGTAATTGTAGTTGAATTAATATCACTGTACGAACGAATTATAGTAATCTGGATTATTCTTTGATTAGATGTATCAACACAGCATAGATCTGAGATATATGTTAGACATGCACGTGGGATGTCAAACAACAGTGTATTAGGCATTGCATTTATTACAAAAACAAAGTCTATACATTTTGCAAGTATCTACAGGAGTGGCAAGACCCAATTGGAATCACTCGCCCTTCTTCATAGAATTCAGAAAACAATCATTGAAAGTACTCGTAGGAATGCACATAAATGCAACGTGTCTGAGTGATTTGTCTTTGGTGGGGTGCATTAGAATAGATGCGACGGGAAAAATCAA
The DNA here is from genome assembly GCA_029931535.1 of Margaritifera margaritifera. Classification (NCBI taxonomy): domain Eukaryota; kingdom Metazoa; phylum Mollusca; class Bivalvia; order Unionida; family Margaritiferidae; genus Margaritifera; species Margaritifera margaritifera. The sequence goes on from JAQPZY010001361.1 coordinate 44,737, forward strand.
TGGCGTTCTGATCGTCACTCTGTTTCCTTCCGCCTCCATATCGTGTCACGTCAACGGAAGTAGTTTCCATATTAACGTTTGCAATGGCTTCGTTATATATCTGTGGTATTTCTTCGTAAAAGAAAAAAAAAAAAAAAAAGGATGTTCCGATATTGGCACTATCATGCATTTCTTTCCACGCGATGATAAAAAAGAAGCGCTTATGAAAAAAACGGATGTTTTGCTTTTCATAGTCAGCTCTGTGATTAACAGCAAAAGAAATGCAATCTGATTAATCTCACTTGTTCATACTATTCAGCAAAACTTACTGAAACCTTGATCAGTATTTACTTTTGACTCCTATAGTTTCTTACTGTTGTGCAAACTTTGACTGGCAAAGGCAAATAATCGAAGTCAAAGGAGTATTCAGTATACTGAATGCTGTTGTGTGAATTACATTGTAAAAAGCAAATTACAAGAGTTCAGTTCCTCACACCGTTTTCAGATACCCTTTTTCAGTGCACACGATATCTTTGAAGTTATAAAATAAAATAGTAGTTTTGTTTTTCTATTGAAGTATGCGCTACAAGTGTCCCGTGCGTCGATACTATTTTACGTAACGTTTTAACAACAAAGGGGCCCTATATTCTTTGGCGGAGTGACACGCTACTTGTGCTGCAAACACAAAGTCTCACGTGACAGGGTTTTAACTTTTGAAGTTACGGAGCAACAATTATCTGATGACCTGCGAGATAAGGGTTTAATTTACGAGGCAGTTCTTAACAACTTGATAGGCAGCGGAGATAATATTACGTAATTTTACCACTTGTTATTGTTTTTTTTGTACATATTTCAGTTGTGACATGCTTCTAGATGCACGAGGCTTAAGGAGAAGCTTGCAGATAACAGTTGTGGGTGGAGACATTTCATCGTTGACTTACATTTTGTTTGCTAGAGTACACATGACAGTTTTGTTTATGAAATATGCGTGATAGTTAAAAATGAACAAAACCATTGACGAACAGATAATATCCTTTTCTTTTGTAAGCAGCATGCAATCGAAGTGTCAAGACTCAAATTTCACATCAGATACATTTTCTGGTCTGTGTGTCAGTTATGTGACCTGTTTATCAAGAAATATTTGAGAGCGCTGAAACATGATTTAAGCCTCACTTTAATACTTGCCGTGAAAAAAAAGCGTCGAATTGTGACTTTTTAAAAGTAATACGTATTATAAATGCAGCTCTAGGAACAATACACAAAAATGACGAATTAAAGTCTTTCAGGAATGTGTATATATATATATATATATATATATATATATATATATATATATATATATATATATATATATACTTAATTCGTTACTGCCCAATTACAAAACAGTTTCCCAGCGTTTCGAGTTATTCAAGCTCTTCGTCAGGCTACGAACCAACTTACGTCTACAACACAAACATGAAACACAAATGTCAAGAGTGAACCCAGATTGCATGTTGTAATGACAGACTATTACATGCTGTAATGACAGACTATTACATGCTGTAATGACAGACTATTACATGCTGTAATGACAGACTATTACATGCTGTAATGACAGACTATTACATGCTGGAATGACAGCTGGAATCTACACACAAGAGTTAAATAATGGAAGAAAGAAAGAAGAAATAATTGAAAAACGGACTTAAAATATCAATATAGAATCAATGCAGAGTACGTACGCTGTATCTTTGATATACCACGAGATGTATACATTTTTCATTAAAAGGAAATGAGTCTTGCCGAGTTTCCTTTTAACGACAAATGTATACAACGAGTACATACAACTACATATATACTATTCATTTATACCGCATACAAATACACATACATTTCCAACGGTATATCCTTTGGGGGTTGGGGTGGGGGTGGGGGTGGGGGCGAAAACAAGTAGGCAAGGGGTCTGCGGGATGGAACCCCTGGTGGAGGCCCAGAGGCAAAACCCTTGGAAGCTCTTGGATTTTAATCGTTTCGAGGGCATTATTGTAACCATCTAACTGTAAATAAAACTTATCATAGAAACGTCAGAGTTGTTACGCGCTCATATTTGGTGGTGATGGAGGTGGCGCGCACTGGCGCTCCCCCCCCCCTTTTCTGGTCTTGCTGCTATTGCGGTATTCACAATATTTTGGGAAATTGTTTATTTGCTTCTTGTTCTGAGCTTTTATTTTCATTCATATTGATTAAATAAATAAAGGAGATGCTTAGAATTTAAACGTTGAAGTTGGTTTAAGTAAAGTAAGTAGACATTGCAAGGCTGGCGTCCCGAACAGTGAAAGCGCGGCCATTCGATCACCGACGACTGCGATGAGTGCGGAAACAAGTGGAGAACAGACTAATTAAAATGACGAGCCAGGAAGAGATAATTCAAACATTTAAAGTTATTTACAGATCAGTTTGTCTGTTAGCTTTACCATCAAAGGTCCAGAGAGAGAGAGAGAGAGAGCGAGAGGGAGATAGAGAGAGAGAGAGAGAGAGAGAGAGAGAGAGAGAGAGCGAGAGGGAGATAGAGAGAGAGAGAGCGAGAGGGAGATAGAGAGAGAGAGAGATTTGAATCCACTGAGGTGAAACTGACATGCTGACTGACCAAGCAACACAGACACACAGAGGGAGACATTTAAATATTTAAAAATGATCTGTTTTACATCCTTATTGTAGGTTTTTTTGAAAAAACACAAAAAAACAACAAAAACCCCAGACAAACAAAAAACAAAGCCAAAGCATCAAATAAATTACAGTATGTATG